>JAADJF010000033.1:0-190331 GCA_012932015.1 Fusarium acutatum
TTTTTTTTTTTTTTTTTTTTAAAAAAAAAAAAAAAAAAAAAAAAAAAAGACTTGATCTATGATGAATATTGTTGGAGTTTCTTACTCATATGGCTTCATATCTCAAGTTATGATGTTGATGTCGTGAAATGTTTTCTCAAAGAAGAGAGATTTCCTTGGTCAGAAGGAACTCATGCCATAGAACGAGCTCATAGCCAAGGCTCTGTGGTACATCTCATAGATATCGCCAGTACATTCTCAAATGCCCTTCTGAAGTCATTGGTCGCATTCAACTGGTTACAAGACAGCTCATGCATCAGACAATTTAAACATAGCTCTTCCAAGCCAACTTTAACCATTATACAACAACTTAAGCAAAACAGTTAAAGACATTGTGTAAACACTTTATGTTAGACACAAAGATAAAGCTCAGATGCTTTACCTACGCTACAAACGCCTCATGCACGAAGATCTCCCTCATCGATGATAACCAAGTCGATATACGTCATAGATCAACCACGCTCAGCCTGATGTCATTCTCAAGGCACACTTTCAACATAACAATTTCATTCAGAGTAACTCTCTCTCACCAACATATCTACACATAATAAAGTCATCACTCTCAATACCCATTTCAGTCTTTCACAATCCTTCAAAATGGCCAGCGTCGAAAGTCAGGTGTCAAAGCAGGCCGAAACTCCCCTCCAAAACGAAAATGAGAACGCAGAGCAACTAGCTACCCTTGCAGAAGGTAAAGTCGCCGATGCAGTAAAGGGAACCAGTACCAGAGATAAGCCACGCAAGGATGACATCAAGATTGAGGACTATGCCTCTGAACTTGACAGGTTCGTCTCAATATACACCTCGTTCAGTATACGGAAGCTAATGCCATGCTAGAAAAAAGGCTGAGCAGGCCGAGGCCAGAGAAGAGATCAAGACACAGAGAAAAGCAGGTATAGACGTTGATGGTAGTCTTGGACAGGGCAGACTGAGCAATGAGGACAACAGCAGTGTCTAAGTATAATTACAAACCACTTCAATTATCGAAGGCTTTACGTAATGATAATCTACAATTATTATTACATCCCATAACTGCTTAAGTCCTATCCCCAGACCGTAGATGGAATAAAAGGGTTGACAAACATTACTCTACTAACAAGAACATCATGACTTTTATCCTTTTCCAGCCTCCTGCCATCATTGTCAATCCTCGCCCCAAAAATATCAACAAAAGAAAATGCCACATTGGGCGAGATCATAACATCATTACAGCCATATTTCTCACATGGCCATTGGTATTCCTTCTTTCTGAAATCACGACAGGCCGAGGAACTTGAGTGCCTTGTGGGAATTACCTTTTCGCCTCTCGGCCCTATCCTCGAGGAGCGGCATAATCCGTCGGTCTTCTTGATCCCAGTCGCTGTCATCAACATACATAGTTAAGATCGATCGAGCATCAATCGCGGAAGGCTTTCGCTTTGAATATGATCGACTTTGCTTGCTTCTAGAAGACTTTGCTGTCTTGACTGTTTCAGCAATGGAAGGGGCTCGACTTGGAACCGCAGATGACCCTGATAGTGCCGCTCCCAAAGACGACCCAAGTGCCGGGGACATGGGCGGGCTATGAGTAGCTGATAGCGCACGTGGGAAAGGGGAGAAGGTTCCTGTGATAGATGGCGGCTTAGACTTCTTTGGGGACGGCTTCTTGGGAGGCTCTTGAGGGACATAGAAATCAGAAGTCTTGGACAGGATCCTCGAGATGGTCGCAATAAAAGTTGCGATTTCTGCATCAGTTGCAGTTGACGTGATGAGAAAGTTCGCTTCAGAAACCGTAACGTCATAGCCAGAGCCCGAGTGTTGTGGGAAGGTCTTCCCAAAGCGCCCAACAGGTCCTTGTTTTGGGCCGGTGATGGAGTTTCCACGTAGATGAGTGAATGGAATGCTCTTGCTGCTGGCATCAACGATCTGAGCCACCTTCATCAACTCTACTCCAACAAGCTTTTGAAGAGCCAAAACCGTCGCAAGATGCTCAGGCGGGTATTCAAGGAGAAGATACCTCACCTCTGCATGAAGGGCAAGATACGTTTCGAGGTGTGGAATAATGAGAGTCGCGAGTAGAAACGAATTCGCAAAAGGGTTGTCTTTGGCCTGGCTGGCCAAAGGCTGGGCCGTATACGCCTGCATGGCATTAGCAAGAAGGTACCTGCCCAGTGTGAGATTTAAGCAGCACAAGATGGAGCAGAGTCAAGTACATACCGGAAGTCCAGTCGGCCACTTCGGCTCATACCATTGCATTTTGTTCCTAGCTTCTCAAGTTGTCCTGTAATGGCGCAAGTATAGTCCCTTTTCACACCTCTCTGGGCTCCTATAGCTAGGATCTGGTCGATTCTATGGCAAGGCCCACGGCTATTGTTGCTCCCAGTCTCCCAAAAGACTGGGTTCCACAGTCCTTCAAGCTCTGGCAAAAGGGAAAACTGGAACTGCCGGTAGCCTTGAGTTTCTGGGGGGAAGTGTTCCTGGAGGACAGAACGCAGTGAGTTCTGTACTGTGATGGCTGTTTCTTGGCCATTAATTCGAAGGTCGTGAAATTTGCTGTCGACATCCGAAACCAGGGGTGGCGGAGTCCGAACTGGTGTTGGAGGTCGTGCAACCTTGAGCTTGGGCACACTTGGGACAGGCTTCTTGTTGGGCCAGACGGGCTGATTATATGCGAACGGATCATATTCGTCCGAAAAGATGGATTGGTCGGTGACAGCTGACTCCCCGTATTGGCTTTCTGCGCAGCTTACGTCTGTGATAGTGTTGGACTCAGGTGTTCCTGGAACCAGAGCATTGCCCTCGTCTGTTTCGGAAGTAGGTGAATAAATAGCCACGGGAGATTGACCCAATCTAAGCCCATGGGTGACAGAATTGAGCAAAGGTTCGGGGACCTCCTCCCTGAAGTGCACCACCAGGTCTTCCATGAACGGCAGTACTGGTTGGAATGTCTCCTTTGGTCCAGAAATGTGCTCGGCATCAGTGCCTCTATCCACGTACGATGCCCGCGCAGGCTTTCGCTTCTTCTCCGAGGGGACCGGAGCCACTTTGATGATCGGGAGATTTGTTCTCACAATAACAGTTCGGGGTCCCTCTATGTAACTGCGTCTGTTGGAAACGAGCTCTTTGGGATTTGTGGTTATTGCTTGTGAATGCCGATGGGCTTTCAACAATTCTGGCTCAGGATCGCTCTCTAGTTGCCGCACAAGTCCTGAAGTGGCTACAGAAACACAGAGATCCCGATACCTGGGACTGGCCGGGTAGATTCTGTCCAGAGACTTGACTCGAGACAGAGTTGGGCTGCGGCCTGGAGATCTCATGTCCACTAATGAAGCTTCCCCGTACACGACATTATCTGTGGACGGAATGCTCAAAGCATCGGATCTTGGGCTCAAGCCTTCGAGGGCAGGGGATACAGGGGCAGCCATCAAGCCGTAAGCTTCGCCAATACAGCTGGGAGATGTAAGGAAAGAAGCCCTAGGTGAAGGAGACTGTAGATTGGAAATATCATGATAGATGCGACCTGCAGACCGGTCATAATGCCTCGCAGAAAACCTGCAAGCTTGGGGTGAGTAAGAACAGCCCGGAGGTTCAACAGCTGTACTCCCACCTTCATCTTTATTCGCGGCACCAAAAACAAAGAATGGGGCATCATCTCCGAAGTTGTCCTCATAGCCGTAGAGCGGCAAGCTGTTACTTCGCGGACGGGGCGTGAGGGTCAAATCGAGTTCATTGGAGGGTTGAAGTGATGCTGTTTGTCGGTCCAAGGCGTCGGCAGCTCGCATAGCTCGTGTTATGGGATCTTCGAACTCCTGTTCTTGGTCTCCCTTATCCTTCGGTTGATACATGTCCTGCCTTCTCCAGTCTCTAACTGGATTGTCCAGGCCTACCACTCCATCCTTAACTAGCTGGTTGAATAGCGACTCGGCACGGTAGTAGTCGCCATCTGTTTCGTAGTCCATAATGGCTCTGATGCAAAGTGTTCGGGCACTTGGGGTCCCGCCGTTCATAAACACGAGTCGCCTGCCACTTGCTGTTGAACCATGAAGGAAAGCTCGAGCAGCTTCGTAACGAGCTATTGTGGCCTCGTGGATTTTCTTGACATAAATTCGAACGTCTGAACGGTTTTCCAAGTCCTTATTGGAGATATAATTTTCAATGCTGGGAAGTATCAGGATATCTGGTGAAGTTGGAAGCAGTCGTAGCTGTGTTGATATCGTGTCTACATGGCCTTCAAAGGCAACGACGCTCCCAAGGAGCTTGTTGTCGGTAGACATGGTGAACACTCGAGGCGCCACTGATTCGGACGACCTCTTAGTAGAAAAAAGGAATAGTAAACGGGAGAGGTCGAATTAAAGTAAGGGATTGTGCTGATGGAATGCTTGGTCCGTTCGAGGGTGTGAAAGGGAGCAGCCGAGAAACTTTTGGTATGAAACACGCCCAATTACACATAAGAAACTCTATGCGATGATTAGTGAGGTCGACATCGGAATGGATAAAGAAATGATCTTACAAGGGTGTTTCTCAAGTTGAATGATAAAATGCGCTCAGATATGAGACGTGATGAATGTAATTAAAGATCCCGGCCTGGGGAGGAGAGAGGGTGAAGAAAAGAATGCTCGTTCACAAAAGGCAAGAAAGAGGGAGGAGAAGGAACGGAACTTTGAGGCAAGTGCCATCGAGATGTAAACTGGAAAGAACGACCTGAGAGTCGGAGGCAACTACGACTAATATCTGGTTCAAGGCAGGTGCAGGTGCAGGTGGTGCATGCTCTATAGAACCTCAAGAACCTGCAGGTCAGGTCGCCAGTTCTTCTCCACTGCCAACGGATGCCGACTCCTCTAATTCCACTTCAACTCGTTCATCAGTCTCCATACTAGGCCCAGGATTTCAGGTTGTTGTTGAACCCTGCAAGAATCGGGCTACCGCAGCAAAAAAGCAAGCCACTCTAGCGATTTACTGAGAATCTGTTGGGTCTCCATGCATCCACGAAGGAGCCCCGACGAACGAACAGCATAGAGACGCCGAGACCCATCCCGCCAGTTAATCATTCTCGTCACTGCAGGGTTGCTTTTGGGCTTGTTTAGCCTCCTGAGCTGGAGCCAAACAGAACAATGCCGATATGAACTGGATGGGAGGTCCAAGCTTCGAGGTCGATATCAATGTCCATTTCCGCGCTGTTGGAGTGCCTATCCTATCCCAGCCGGCTGGGTTATCAGGCTGACTGGGACGGGACTGGGCTGCTCGCAACTTGGAACCAAGCTATCGGGCACCTGCAGTAATTCTCCCTTACCTCCAACGCATTTGCCAAGTATGCAGAGAGACCACTCAGCATACGTAGCACAAACACAAACACCGATTGCAATACACAAGGTAGCGAGGTCCTTGCGTGTCGTGCGTCTGGGGGCAGAGAAACTGTTTGCCCAAATTACAGGGATTGACAGCACCCATGTCCCATGTTCCATGTTGCAGCTCACGGCCCAGTCCCACAATGCAAGGGCTCCCGTCAAGGATATTCCATGATCCAGGATCTGGTCTAGGCTCAGCTGAGACGCATTATCCCTTTATGATGTCTTCAACTCAAGTATGGATTTCGGTCGCGATTCGGTCATGCACAATAGAGCTGACCCCTCTATAACATATCATATCGCGGACAGCCATTATCATCTATTCGGTTGTTATTACCCGATTCCTCTTAAGATTCAAGCCCCAAAAAGAAACACTGAGCTAAAACATGAAACACAGAAACCGGAAATAGCTGTCGCACGTTCTAGGTAGTTGGCATTGGACACTGAGCGTATTGCAGCCTCTCATATCATACCAACCAGCCCATTTTCAGCTTCCACGCAAAACTCTCAAGCCAGTCGGCTTAAGCTGGCCTTTTACAGTGGCTACACACGATACAGGGCGAGGAAGCAACCGGCTCGAACCCTATTTGTCAAGCGTTGCACGGTAAGGGGGATCATTGCAGTGTTTCCTATTTTAATTACCACAAGGCCTTTGACTCAATCTTGAACTAATCAATGGAAAAGGGAAAGCAAAGTAAGGAAATACATAGTACCTATGCTCAAGCCTTGTGGATAGCTTCTGGCAATGTGGGCCATTCAATACACCGTCGATCCCCCCACGTCAATTAACAGGTTTCAAATTCTATTTTGGCCATCATCTTCCGAAAATCCAAAATTCTCAAATGGCGATCGTTGGCCCAAATTCATAATGCTGATCAGCATGCAAGACAGGGCGACTGAGCTTTGAATCTAGAGTCTTGGTAATTACCTCATTTACCGTAAACAGGTGGTGCTCAGCGCCATCTGTGGTAGTTGATACAAGACGTAGTAGGTGACCGCAACTATCGAACAGACTTTTTAGCGTCGTGGTGATGTCTGAATCAGTCATATGTCTCGCGATCTCACTAGATCCTTTCGACAAGGGTAGCATTGACATCAACCTCGAGACGCTTCGCACCGCGCGGCTATTTGACCCCCCACCTGCCGTTGTTTGCTTGCTAGTGTGACTTGCCAAGTCCTAGAAAGACAAAGGAAACGACTTTGGAACCACTTGATGATAGCTTTGGACACAGCAATACTAATTATCGATCCTCCTTGGACCATCTTCGACCGGACCGAACAACGATCGTTTCGTGACTGTCAGAGGGAGGATTGGGAGTATGAGCCCGCCCTGTAGCAGCACCTTACGATCCTGCAGACGCCAAGCATACTGCGAACTGGTGCTGCTCATGCAGTACGCGCTGGTAGAGAGCAATGGGTTCCGACTGTTCGGACTAGGGGCCTGCATGTCTTACCAGATCGAAGTTTGGCAGGCATCGTCATAACGCGTGCCGTGCCTGTGACTTATGGCTATCTTTTCAATTTAGCATATTAACATTTCTCATCCACGACAAATCTGCCCAGCAACATGGCTTATGCTCGTTTTGACAATGATCACTCACAAATGACGCCGATGCGGGTAAAAAGGGGACGTCTTTCCCTTTCCCCGAAAAGCATAACGCAGCACATACCGATTATGTTTTTATGAATACTGTGAACTAACATGGATATTCAGATCCACTTAAAACACAATTGTCACTGAACAGGGTCCAGGATACTTACGAGGCGGGCAATGGACAGCGTACTCCATACGCAAACTTAACAAATTTGCAATCTTGGGGAATGGCCAGGATGTCTTGATGTTTGAATATGGCACGCTGGTGAGCAAGGGGCCAGTCTTGGCCGATAGAGATCGGGTGTTGGATTTACAGTGCATGAACGAAGCTGAGTAGATCAGCTAACTAGAATGAATGGTACGGTGACATTGAAGATCTGGAAAAGATCTTCATTGACCAGCTGGGAGCCATTATTGTTGACAAACCTCAGGCTTGTGGCTTGTGGTAAACTTTCAAGTTAAAGTTGCTCGTGTAAGCCACGAGAACTTCGAAGCTCAGAACGGGAATCAAGTTCGTTTAATGAATTGTGCAACTTCACGGTTTCACAGGACGAAATTTTGAGTTCAAGTCCGGCAACGATCCCTAACACCAGGCTGAGTGCATCGGTGAGTGCTCGATAAACCCGTCTTTGCTCTGTGTTGCGTTTGATGAGCAAAACAACATCAGTGCGTAAGGGAGAAATTCTATGTTTTCAGCCGTTTTCAGCTATACGTACCAGCGCTTTGTGGGTTTAGGCAAAGCTATATTTGCGTCTCTCCTGCAGGATAGACCCTGCAACGCCGGCAGACAATTGCTTGAAAACAAACTATCAGCGTTGTTCGTTATGGCCAGCGCTTTGCGGCTGAATCAAAAGCAAGTAACACGGATAATTAAAACGTGACGAGTATGTGATGCGCTAGGGATCAGATCCTGTCATTTGTGATAACAGATATTATCACTTGCCGTGTCCCTGTTACCTGGGAATAATTCCTTTTTCTTGACAGATCGTTGTATCCCAGTTCAAGGAATTAGTGGCCAACACGTCAGAGCCATATGAGACATATTCCTCTTTGATGTAGCCATGGTGTTTCTGGTTGGCCATCGGCATTAAGCCTTGTAAATGAATACAAGGCGGCATACAAGGTTACTTTTTTGTGTTTGTCTCTGCACATGGAAAAGGAGAGGTGCCGCCAATACAGGCCATTGTCTGAGAGCACTTGCACACGGAGTCTAAGACACGATCCAGGCTGTCGTGGCTCGGAACAGCGAGTTGAGACCTACGATTACACGGCTTGAATGTAGCTTTCCGTCGTATGTTCCGCAGACAAAGTCGAGCTGAAATTTTGTGGCAAGGTACGCAACTCATGGCAAGTGTTTCAGAGGCTTGAGCAACACCAGAGTGACCTTGAGAAAGACGGTCAGAGCCCAACTATTCTGAAAGGTGGGAAAGTCATGTCAGTGTTGTTATTTTGTTGAGGTGGTCTAGTCGTCCATGAGTTCTGCGAGCTCGGCTTCTTCCTCGGCCGTCAACACATTGCCACCCTTCTTCTCCTCTTCTTCCTTTTTGGGTTCTGCAGCCTTCTGGATCTTGACAACGACCTCGTCAAGCTCAGGCTTTCCGAGCGGCCATGTGCGGACAGTACCGTCGATACTAACACTGCAAACCTTGCGAGGGGTACCGTCAGTGTCCAGGAGCAGAACGAGGTCGGTGACTTCTTCGTAATGGCCAACCAATGTACAGTACAGTTTACCAGATGAGCGATCCCAGACCTTGACATTCTCATCGCGGCCTGCCGTGATGACCCATTGGTCTGTTACGAGAACACCTCGTACATAGTCCCCGTGTGTGAGTGTGTCATCAGCGACAAAGTTCCTTGAACGCGCTAGGCATTTTGCAGTTCCGTCAGCACTGGCAGTCCAGAGATCTGCATCCTCACTCATTTGGTCAAAGACAAGTCGGTAAATGCTGGTCTCGTGTTCCTGGATGGTAAGTCGCTCAGCATCGGGGCGGTCGGAGAAAGATTCGGGCAGCTGCTCGTAACTTTCCAGGGTGACCTTCCACCGTCGGATGTGCGGGTCGCTGCCTGCGCTGGCAAATACGACAGTGGTAGGATCGCTAAGTACAGGATCGATGGCAAGGTGCTGGACAGCAAGCATTGTCGTGGCGGGATCCTGCAGGGTATGTAGTCGTTTGCCTGACTCTACGTCCCAGACGAAAATCTTCCTGTCGGCACCTCCGCTGATGAGAATGTGCTTGCCTGAGACTGTAGCACAGATGATAGTCTTTACAAAGTCGGTATGGCCGCTGAACTTGCGGCCAGGTTTGGCGGTCTCAATGTCCCATGACCAGATGTCCTTGTCCCACGAACCTGCAAAGACCGTCTTGTTATCTTGGCCTCCTGTTGCAAGGCATGTTACAGGGGCTTTTGGCCCACGGTAAGTCGTTTTGGTCTCCGAGGTCTATAAATGGTTAGCAGATCTAGTATCTTGAGAGTATCCAGACATACCTCGAGGTTGATTCGGCGAACAGCGCCAGCAGACTCAGCGATGAGCACATAAGTGAGAGGTGCGGCAGGGTCTGGGATAGCTGCAAGAATCTTGGACTTCATAATTACAGGATCGCCATTTTTGTTGCTTGCCTTGGCAGCCTTGCGTTGCCGCGAAGCTTGAACAGCACTGTAGGTTTGGTTGGTTATAGCTTTGTAATAGGAGATGCAGTTGTACATACTCTGTCTCGAAGAAGTGATCACGGTCTGCAGATTGCATTTTGATGATCAAGATTTATATGAGTTAAGGCAACAGGTTCTGATACTGAGATAAAATATGAGCCCAAGCGGTAGATACTGTGCTTGTCGTGAGTCCTACTCGTGATATTATCTCTTGATCTAGGTTAGGTTAGTAGGCAACCATAAAAGAGTTGGAGATCTTGGATTTAGGTGGGAGTTGAATTTTAGTGGAGCTATCCCCTGTAATGGCGCGGGGTCTTTCCGCGACTTTAATTGCGACGCGCTCAGACGCGTCTCCCGAGAAACGCTTGTCCCACTCCTAAACCAACCATCACCCATCATCGATCGCCCTTTTTCTATCATAGCAAATATTCCATTGCTCGTTGATTTGAACGACTAGAACAACATCAAATAGACGATCATGGACTCGACAATTGCCTCTAAACCACGGCCTCGGCCTGCCCATACACAAGGAACTACTCGCTGCGCCTACACTCCCGATGGAAGTCGTCTCGTCACAGTCGGCTCCAACAACACGATTCGTCTCTACAAAACAGGATCTGATGGAGAACCGATCAATATCGATGATTGCCAAGAACAAAACATGGCTGTTGCCGCCGGCGACGAGTTTTTTGTCGTTGGATCCGAGGACGGCACCGTCAGTTTATACTCCCTTGAGACACATACCTTTGAGCGCTTCCTTACTCGAACTGTACTGCCAATTCGCGATGTTGCATTGACTAGTGATCGTCAATGGTGCGCTGTGGCAAGTGATGAGTTGAGTGTCAAAATTGTAAACACAAAGGACATCACACAGGTCAAGCACCTCCGAGAGCATGCTCGCGCTGTACGAAATGTTAGCTTCGATCCTCAAGGGCGATTGGTTGCACTTTCTGGCACCGACGGAATTGTTTACGTATATTCTCTCACAGCCGAAGAGCCAGAGCTGATTCGAAAGGTGGATGGTATCATTGGCGCTATCGACGGAGACAGCGAGACCTCAACACGCGTTGCATGGCATCCAGACGGTAGAGCATTTGCCGTACCGACACCCGTTCGAGACATCCAGATCATCTCCAAGAATGATTGGGAGAAACAAAGAACTTTCGCCAACGGGCATTTGGCTGATATCACTGCCATCGCCTGGTCGCCCAATGGTGCCTTGTTGGCGTCAGCGAGTAAAGATGGAAAGGTCCTCATCTGGGAAACCAGGACACAGTCCGTCATTGCAAGATACGACTACCCCAATGTCATTGACATTGCGTGGCACCCTACCAAGAACATTGCCTCCTTCACAACCACCGATGGTGAAGTATACATCTACCCAGACTTCCTCACAGACCAGTTCTCGCCTCTGTTGAAACTGGCCATACAACCTGCCCCCTTCATCCACGACCCCCTAGCCGAGTTATCTGCGAACCGAAGACCGCCTCCAGTCAACGGTCAGAAGCAGCAAGGTCTGCCAACGAGACCCCGAAGGGAGTCACTTGGAAGTCTCGACTCATTTCTCGAAGGCGGAGATGGATATGGTGATGATGACTTCGTGGAGGACGATGACGGTGCTGGATACACGATTGGGCAAGGCCAGAAACGAGCTCGGGACGGCGATGATGTCTATGGCACCTCAAATAAGCGTCGTCATATGCTTGAGCCGCAATACCATGAAGCATTTCAACCAGGAGCGACCCCTTGGCGAGGGAATCGCAAGTACCTTTGTCTGAACCTGATTGGTTTCGTCTGGACAGTCGATCAAGACTCACACCACACTGTTACAGTTGAGTTCTATGATCACGAACTCCATCGAGACTTTCACTTTAGCGATACCTTCCTCTACGATAAGGCCTGCCTGGCTGAGCATGGCACACTCTTCTCATGCCCACCTAAAGATGATGCCCCCGCAGTCATATTCTATCGACCACACGAGACATGGACGCAACGACATGACTGGCGCATTGAATTACCCAAGGACGAAGCTGTGACGGCCATGTCTTTGAGTGAGTCATTTATTACAGTCACAACTAGTGCCAACTATGTACGAGTATACACCCTGTTCGGCATGCCATATCGCGTATATCGACCCAAGAGCACACCGATGGTGACATGTGCAAGCTGGAGGGATTACGTATTGACTATGGGTAATGGACCCATGGGCGCGGATGGCAACACTCGCCTTTTGTACAACATTGAGAATGTCAAGAGAGATGAGATTTGCCAGAATGAGGATACAGTAGCACTACCCGAGGGCGCCACACTGAAGAGCGTCTTCTTCTCGGACAATGGTGTAAGTTTTCTCTATGGGACTGATTATAAGGAAACGGACTGACCCCGATCTAGGACCCCTGTATCTACGACTCAACAGGCACTCTGCTTACACTTCTTCACTGGCGACAGCCTTCAAGGGCATCATGGGTGCCTCTTCTAGACACGAAATTGATGGACCGTCTAGCATCAGGTCGCAAGAACGAGTCCTACTTCCCTATTGCAGTGGCCGATAACAAGTTCCACTGCATCATTCTCAAGGGTGGTGACCAATACCCCTATTTCCCCCGTCCACTTCTGTCTGAGTTCGATTTCTCCATCCCTATAGCATCGGCACCTAAAACCTCGAAGCGCAAAGCCCGAGAAGGATCTGAGGATCTTGACATGGCCGATGGCGATGAAGATAAGGATGAAGAAGATGATGGTTCTTCAGAAACTCGCAAGCTTGAGCACCAGTTCATGCTTCATAATGTGAAGGCAGCTCAGCTCCGAGATCTCATGGAGGCTACATCAGGCAGCCACACACTACGCTCGCAGCTCTCACGTCTTGAACTCGATATCGACAAGACTCTTCTGCAACTCCTGGCGGCTGAGTGTCGTGAAGGTGAAGAGCGAGGCATGCGGGCATTGGAGATGGTACAGCTCATGCGGGATCGTACAGGCCGCATGATGGAGGCTGCTGGTAGAGTGGCAGAGAGATATGGAAGGACGATCTTGGGAGAAAAGATTCGTGAGGTCGGTGAGAAACGGGTTGGAGGACTGGAAGACGAGGACTTTCCATAGTGTCAAATGTGACTCTGGATGAGGTCATGATGTGGATTTGGATTATGTATAGCATTGGAGGAGCATAGGATCTCGTCGTTCGCGTTCGGACATGACAGATAATGAATATCACATATCAAGGAAGACCAATTGTCTCTTCATTTCCACACTCTGTTGCTATCGCTATGGAATCACGGTTATGATATGAAGTGAGTGATGACCTCCTCATCATGCTATTCGATGCCTCAAAAAGACGCTGCACTGCTAATCGCAATTGTTGCCGACTCAGATTCCGGACACAGCTGATATGCCTACATAACCTAGGGGAGGCAAGAAAACTTGGGCCCTCTATCCTTACTGATGAGAAAGAAGACTTAGGTAAGTCTAGTATATCTTGATAGACATATAGACCAGTTAGCCCGACATCAGAAGTTCTCTTGCTCCCTGGGGACAACCTATCTCTCACACCCATTAAAACTATGGCGAGTCATGATAGCTTCGATATATATGGAAACTAGTACTGCTAAGTGCTTCGAAATTGCCACTGGCCGAGCTTTCTCTCATAACTATGTATCTCTATAACTTGTATTCATATCAGGCCGTGTCTCAAGATACTAACGTGAAAGTCAACTGATTCTGTGCCCAAAAGCAGTCAATACTCAGGGGTTGACAGTTGTTGTCAATACATGGATGTACCATGTCGAGAATTTCTAATCATATCAAAATTTTGCTCTCCCCTTGTGGAAATGCGACGGATGTTGTACCCGCGGGAGTCGATGTCGATCATGACACCCTGAAAGTTTTGACTATTTTTTTTTCTCCCGTCAGCAAGCAACGTTGAACTGTCGGAGATACAGTACACGCAACGTATGCTAGGCGTGGCTTCTCACCGGTCCGGCCGAAAGAGAAGGAATTCCAAAAGAAGGAATAAATCGTGAACAGAGATTTTTCTGTTGACAAGGCGTCATGGATAGAGTAACATCGTTAGTGTGCACGGGTTCACTGTCAAATGATAGTGTCTTGGTCTTTGATGAACCAGGTATTGCAGCAAAATCAACTGCCGAAGACCCAGCAAAGCTAGCCTTTTACTAGCATGTGAGTCGAAAACATGTTCATTCCCTGTACAAATTCTGAGAAAACGGCCCAAAGGTCGGATATGGCGAGCGTCAAAGGCATTTCGGCCGGAGGCGCCCATCCCAAAAGGTTGAGCTAATACCGACAGACATGGTCAGATTTCGGAATACGGCCCATATCAGCATAAGTTCGAAGTGAAAGCGGAGTGGCTCAGGTACGCGGCGAATATTGAAGTGCCATAAAACCTGCCATCGGAAGAACCGATACTGTCCCTTGGAGCGTTCTCGAACATTTCGATAACCACAGAACCTGTTAGCGCTCATGCAGTTTCTGTCGTGCATAACACGACCAACTTCAAGTTGGTACTACAGCATTTCCAACACTAGGGAGTGACGTGCGCTGCCCTGCCATCCATGTCATCGGGTTTTGAACATGAGCCGAAATGCATCCCTGTTTCAGCCCGTTCCCCTTTTATTATCATCCCGTTTCGGACAGAGCGCCATAGCCATGTCCGACACCCGATGAGAAGAGTTGAACAAGTTATTACAAGATAAGCAGTCATGATTTCATGCGTAATCTGGGAAAACGTTAACCGTGACCTGAATCGCGAATGCCTAGCTAGATGCCACTAGTCAGTCATCATAGATTGTAGCTCGATATGCTGGGATCTTGCATCAGGGGACGGGACGATCTGGTCGTGCAAACTGGGGAAGTGATAGACGCTTTGCTTTTTGTACTGGGCCTGAGACGCATCAAGTATCACAGAGATGGTGAGCGCAGTCCGACAAGAGGACAAATTGTTCTACGGATGAGAACCACGTAGTATGGGTGTAAGGTTATGTCAGATCCTGCATTCTCATTAGTTCAATGTCTCGTCAAATAGCAATGTATCCTATTGTGAGAGCAACTGACAGAAGATTCAGTGCACGTTTCTGCGTAGTTCCTGTGCCCTAATATCTATCAAGGTAAAATGCCAGAACTGCATTTCGAGCCTCCAACTGGGTCATACGTAGTCCGTTGGTTCTGAGTTCTGCCTGCACAGATCATGAGAGACCGAACATTATCGGGTTGCCGTTGAAGTCGGCCCTATGACAACTCCCTGCAGTAGAAGCTTTATGAGCTCCTCCTCTGACACAGGGGACTTGCATGCTGTTAAAAAGGACCCAATTCATCGGTCCGAGGCTTGGCATCCCACTCTTTCCGGGATAGTGGTCTGTGATGAGTTTTTGGGTTCACTGGCTGAAGCTGGTGGCGAACCGGCGTCAAATCTTAATTTGTTTGAAGTCAGATTCGAGCCGTGGTTTGCTCACCGTGGGGGGCTTGTGGCTCTGGGATGGAGGTGGTGTTGCCATTTGGTACACTTTACCTAAGTTACGGGCCTGTAGTGGAACGCTCCCACGATTATCCAAAATCTGTATTACTGAAAATTAAAAAATGGACAGGGTGACGTTGTTGAGTTGTTGGTTCTTCAAAATTGCTAATGTCATGAAGCTCAACATTGAAGCATATGCACGAGGTTGAGAGCCGTACTGACATTGATTGGTTGCTGATATCAGAACATATTGTAAAGCCGGGGGCGTGTACAGTTTACATGAGTCAAGAGCCTGTGACTTTTAACTCAATAGCTGCCTGCAGTGAACCCTGTAGATTGTTAACCTTTGGAAATAAGGTCAAATTGCTGTCGATCAAATTCAATTTGGTCAGAGACATATAACCTTCGTACGCGAAACGGGGATAAAAAGCCTATCAAAGTTTGATCTGTACTGGTCAACAACAGAACGTTTAGTCCCCTATAATCGAGACGTCAGCCGAAGTTGCAGTTCACAAGTTCGGTTTCCTTTTGAAGCTGAAAATTCTTCATTCCGTGGTTGTCACTGGCTCTCGCTATCACCGGAGCTAAAGACCATGGGCCTGAGGCGGGAATGTTTTCGGGACTGAACAGCATAGTGTAGTCACTGTAGTGAGCATTGAAATTGAATGAGAACGAGTCATCATCGTCTCGCAAATCGCCAGCTCGGTTATGTTCAACCGTTGATGATGCTACATACCTGCTGCGGGGAAAGCTGATGCATTGACGGCATTTGTTCAAAAGCCGGTCGATGATATTCGCAAAGACCCATGTGCCCCAGCAGACAACAAACTTAAAATGCCAACCTGTTGGATCTGTGGAGCTGTTACACGGGAAACTGGTTGATCAGGAGGATCTAGAACACAGTATAATAAATGATTGTGATGTGCTTAGAGTGTTGCTGGTGTTTGCCCATGCTTAGCAAGTTGTGGAACGTTGGTGAGCCTATTCCAAGAAGAGAAGAATTAAAATCCACTTACCAGGCGTCATTCTGAGAATAGTTACTCAAGGAACTTCAAGAGAACACGGGAAGAAATTTTGAATGCCCGTTTTAGAATCAAGCTTAGAACCCGTCAAACGACAAGGTTCCAGGTTCCGGACGCTGTGGGCAACGGCCGGTCTCTGTCGGCCGTTGACAGAGAACGTGGTAGTTTACTTTTTGGATCCCGCTTTGATCCCCAGCTTGTGTTTTTTTTTCGTCTGGTCCTGGCCTGGATACTAGCTAGGGGAAGTTGTCCGAGATGCAGCCATAGATTTGGTTGTTGAGGCCAACAGACGCCATCGCCAAGGTTCGACTAGCGGAGAGAGCTAAGGCCCTTAATCACAGTTGAAGTGGCTCGCGGATCGTCATAACTTCGACAAGCTGTCTGCAGGGATAGTTTCTCTAGGTAATTTCTGACTCTGTGGGCTTGAATCAGTCTTGAACGCCTCACCTTGAAGAGTCGGGTCTAACACAGGAGACTGGATGCTGAAGCGGTATCCGTATCTTCGTAAACTTTGCATGTTTCATTGCGGATGAGGAGTGAATGAACGTGAAGGCTGAGTTTGATATTAGCGTTAAGAAGCAACCAAGCCAAGTACCTTACAACGGGAAGGAAGCACGGGGCACGGCCGCACGGGCGACGGGCCACGGAGTAGAAGCCGGACTACGGGCAGGAAAGCACGGAGCACACAGAGGTCTTGCATCTGATAGGTTGGGGAACTTTGGGAGAGAAAGTGCACCTGTCTCCTGCCCAGCTAGGAAACCAGAGGCTGCTTTTAAGGACTTTCAGTGAAGCCAGTGTTTAGCACCTTCCAATGATAAAGCCAAGAGGAACAAAAGAACCTCACGTAGCTCGACGAAAGGGAAGGAGCATAATAGTAATCTTGAAAGAACGAGAATCATGTGACCACTTCTAACATCCCATCTGTCTGTGCCTGCATTAGTTAAGGTCAAAGTCAAAGTCAAAGTCGAAGCGAAGCGAAGCGAAGCACACCACCAAGATATTCATTCCTAGAGGCGATTCATCAGAGAGGGAGAGGCTCTAATACAACATGCACAATTATTAGAACCCCTTTCATTCGTTCAACCACCAACACAAACTCTTCGGTTACCATTTGCGGAAGCTGTACCCAGCTGGACAAGGGTCGACCAACAGGGAGACTTGTTGAGCCAGGGTCATCCGGGCCGTCCATGTTGATTCAGATCCATTCCCCATTTACCCAACCGGTTCACTGCTAGAACCCGCCCGCCATCTCGTCTCTTCGATGCACTATCTCGCGATCCTGGAGAGGACTTCTATCAAGTGCTGCAACATCACCCTCACCGTAGTACCACATGCGGAGCCCTGTCATGCTTAAGAACTAGCAGAGGGTCCGAGCAAAGATTGACCTGAGATGATAATACTCCTTACTGCTTCTTGTATCCCGTAATTACGGATTATGATGAAGACTAGCGGTTTATTACAGAGCCAGACGCCAGAGAACGGTATTCTGTATGTCCAATGACGATTGATGTCTTCCACATGTTGGTATTGGTTCATCACAAACCATCAGAGCTGTTGCTTCTTATGGCATGGGCAACGATCATGCACCATCTTTCCGATTTCGCAGCGCGGCTTTGCTTCCGACTAAATGATCGACCCTCAGAGACCCATCTATGCAGCAACGTTGAGGCTTTTTCTATGGTTTTTGACCACGAGGCTCTCGGATTCAGGCACGGAGAAAGGAAAACCTTTTGAGCTTTTGATGGGGACGATCAATATAGTAAGTACCCAGTCACGAACCACACCTCATAATCTTCTTCAACATTTCCATACGCACACTCGCTGCATCCACTGGTGCATCGTGCATCTACCGATACAGAAAAAATGGTCTAGGCCATTATTGACTGCTGCAACATACCTGAATTCCCTCTTTCTTTCTTTTCTGGTATTGTCGATGCCCCTTGAGACACCCTCTTCGGGTCATCGAGGCTGGGCGCCACACATCGCACTTTGCCTCCCAGCGTTTCCAGACGCCAGGCTGCCACACCATGTATGAGAGAAGCGGCATGGCGTTGTAGAAAGGATGTTGAATGTTCCGGGCCCTTTTTCAGGTAACCTTTATCTTACCATCTCCGGCCCCGTTTGGAGCAACTTTCTCTGACGGGTTCTTTATCCCAGATCTGTCGCTGAAGCCGCCACTAGATTTCGGGGACTGTGCAAGCGGGTGTTGATCTTGGCGGCGCTATACCGGCTTCTACCATTGTTCCATCTACTAGACATGTCAAAGGTCTTGGTTGTCGCACTGAGACGATTGATGAGTTCCTTCAGCCTGGGCGCTGGAACTTCATTCCAATGATGGGGCCATGATGGATTATGCCATTACTTGGGGCAGTGATCCAGAACCACGGATGGCTGCATTTGGCAGAAAGTGAGACGTCTGTCTTTCAGCTTGTCACTGCAGTTAGAATTTGTTCCAAACTGTGATAGCATTAGAAACCAAGCTGCCGTACTTTGTAAAGTCCGTTCCTGGGCGTGGGGACATATGGAGTGAGTATAAGGTAAGGGTCTGAAGGAAAGGGTGCAACAATCGATGCACGCTCATGCGGGTGAGGGGGTGTCCAGAAGGTCAGAGGCTGGAGTTGATGTGGGTGGGCTTCTCTTGGAGACTCAACTCATTGCTTTCGATTGGATCTCAGCTGGGCTAACCTACTCTCCGCCGTAGGTAGCCATGAGTGTCATCCCCATCCCCATTCTATCTCCATGGACTCCTTGCTAGCCATGCCCCCAAATTTCCAACCCCGGCGCATGGATCCAGTTGATATTGATCGCATCGGATTCCTTGCAGTTCCAGAGAAAGAAATCAGTCCTGCCAGCAGCCTGCCGGGCTTCTTCTCTCCTCTCCTCCTCCTGTCTCTCTTTCTGTCTTTTTCGAGACCTTCTGTCAACAGTACCTTGCAACTTTCCTATCCTTACACATAACCATTGACTCGGGTTCAGCTAGAGCGTCTTGCTCCCTGCCTTAACTTCTGTGCAACCACTTTCACTACCCACCAGCAGGTACATTCCCGTCTGTTCCTTCACAGTGCACAGAAGCTGTTTTCTGGCGCTCAGCCCTTTACCTACTCCGACCGCCACTCGCCAATCTTTTTTTCGGCCCTGTCCTGAACTGAGAGCTCTCCCCGCTTGTTCCCACGCAGGTGTCATTGCTAGCAGCAGCCCTGACGATTCGTCAGTTGTGCATTACTGGACGGGACAGCTTCGACTCCAGGGTTGAACCAAACCTAAGTAAGACTTCTTCATCAAGACAGCCAACACGTTTGATCATCGCGGCATCGCCGAGCTGTATCGAACGCTATCAAGGATTTGTCCCGTGTTTCGTCTATCTTTACGTCCCTGCGGTAGTTTCGCCCTTTGTCCGAGCAACCTATCATCTGGCCGAGGTGCCAAGATAGACTCAGCGACAAATCTCGCCTTCCCTCCCCCGCCTTCTAGAAGGTGGACAAGAGCCCTGAGAAGGCCCCTATGCGAGGCTGATCAGCAGCAACTATCCTAACCAGGGTGTCACCTAAAACCAACACTAACCTTAGTGACCGACCTCCCTAAAGCACTTGGCTTGGGGTTCGAGAGCTTGTGGTCTTGGTTAGTCTAACTAATTCGACCAACGACCAAGAAGAACCTGGCGGGCCCAGCTGCAAATCGCCGTTCTAGTCTGGGCTATTACCACATCCCATTCTGTCGTTCGTTCGCCTGTCTTCTCTGTCACCTTTCTCTTTTCCAAGCCCAGGCCACTGCGCATTTCGCCTACCAACGCCGGGAAGCGCTTGAACATACTTGGGCTGAGTTGAGCTGCGCTGCGAGACATCAACCACTGACTCGTTTTTGCGCCCTGAGAATGAGGTAAGCCTTTAGAGACTTCACTCTGTTGTGCCTGCACAGTCCATTCCGCGCCCATTGATCGCATTGTATTGCATCACGTCGCAAGTTGCCTATCTCATGCACAGTATGGTACATACATATCTCTTTCAAGACCGGCTCCGATCCCGACTCCGCTACCACTCTTCATCGCCTCCTCCCCCGTTGTCTCTCGGCTTGTGATCCACAGTCTCGCATCCGCGATACCGTCTCTGTCTCCGGGTTCTCTTCCCTTTACAAAGCTTTACCTTACCTCACCTCACCTTACGCTTTTCCTTTCCTTCGTGGTCGTCTCAAAGTTTAGCCGCTACACACCCTCATTTCTTCACACCCCCATCGGCCGGCCTTGCGTTCACCCTCCTACCTACTTTACTTTCCTTGCCTACATCTACCTTATGTACTCCATCCTTTAACCACCCCGTTTCCTTCCATCCTCGCTTGTTGTTCGCTTCTCCTTGCATCTTTCGTTTCTTCAAGAGATAGCAAGCACTGTCGACCGTGATCCCGGCTCGTCTGTACATACATGACCTTTCCTGTCGACTAATCATCATGGCTACAGCGCACATGGCCGTCAGGACTGAGACCTTCCCACATTCGAATCCAATTCCCCATAGCGAGTCAATGGGTGCTCGCATTATTCCTATATCAACTCCCACGATCAAGATGTCTCCTCCAAGCAACGGCGATCCCATGGAGATCACATCACCTGCGCCATCTTCTACTGGCAACAACAACTCCGATTCCGATGCCAACGGCAAGTCCAACGATCGACCCAAGAACTCTCCCGCTCCCGATTCCAACAGTGTCGCAAATAATAATGCCAATAATTCCAATAGCATGCCTGCGCCCCCGCCGGCTGCTGCTGCCGTACACCAGCCTAAAATCGTACAGACAGCCTTCATTCATAAGCTCTACAAGTGAGACAGCGCCGCCAAGCTTTTCACGATAGCTTGCTAACGTAGCGACAGCATGTTGGAAGATCCCAACATCCAACACTTGATTTCATGGTCTGCGAGCGCTGAAAGCTTCGTCATGTCGCCCTCTGCCGACTTCTCAAAAGTTCTCTCGTGCGTCCAACACATCCATAAGCTGGCTACTTTGCACTCGACTAATACCTTCTAGTCAATATTTTAAACACACCAATATCTCATCATTCGTGCGACAGCTGAACATGTACGGTTTTCACAAGGGTGAGTACTAGAGCGTACACGAATTGCGAGTAATGGCATTGACTAACTTGCGCAAAGAACGCGATGTTTTTCACACTGGAAATCCTGACACAACGCTCTGGGAATTCAAGCATGGTAACGGCAACTTCAAGCGTGGCGACCTAGTAGGTCTACGTGAGATCAAGCGCCGAGCCAGTCGACATGCTTTGGTGCACCGCGAGAGCAACTATACCAAGCCTGCAGCATCCCAACCAGGCACTCCAGCCGAGCCCGTACCTATCCCGCCAGACAGCGCTGATGCTCGAATGCTCAATATTGAGCATACGCTGTTCGACTTGAGTAATCGCCTGCAGAGGAGCGAAGAGGCAGCTCATTATATGCATGTCAAGAGCCAAGCCGC
The DNA here is from genome assembly GCA_012932015.1 of Fusarium acutatum. Classification (NCBI taxonomy): domain Eukaryota; kingdom Fungi; phylum Ascomycota; class Sordariomycetes; order Hypocreales; family Nectriaceae; genus Fusarium; species Fusarium acutatum. The sequence goes on from JAADJF010000033.1 coordinate 21,553, forward strand.
AATGGACACGGTGAATCGACTTCTTCACTTCAATCAGGAGCTTTCAAGACATATGCTGTCTCTTGTTCCGGCTGAGAGTCCCCTCTCTCGTGAAGGTGTGTATTACTATGCGAAAACGCGAACGATAGCTAACATTGACTTTAGTAATTATTTTACAAGGCGAGATGCAAAGGCAGGCTGAAGTACTTCGGACACTCGACGAACCACCCCAAGAGGCACCTTATACCGGCCGACAACAGTATTTTGCGAATGTCGAGAACGCCCCAGTATCACCCAGACAGCTTGCCCAGGACGACCAGAGACGAGGCCCTGCTTTAGGTGTCCCCCCCGCACGCGGCCAGAACTTTTATAAACCACCAGTTCCCTCCAACCTATCTAGCAGCACTCGCAGGCCATATGGATCCATCAGCGGAAGCAGTACTACGCAGTCGTCCCCGTTACGTACAGGACCGCCTCCGGCCCCTCCTGCTCCTCATCCTCTATCCAATGTTGAGACTGTTCCCGGCCCCGGCAGTCTGGCCCGTCGTCACACTGCAGCCGATATTCGAGCCCATGGCTGGCAACCAGCACCCTCTCCCTTCAGCACTGGCGCACCCTCTGGAGCATGGCCCCCCTCGCCTAGCCGTGTAGCCCCAGAAGACCAACGGATCAGAGACTCATTTTCAACATACTCGTTGCAAGCTGCGTCCCAAACACACCCTCACTCACGCCCAACAACGCCCCCACCTCCATTTGCAAATGGCGCTGGCGGTGGCTCTGACACATTTGGTGGCTGGTCATGGGGATCTGCTGGCCGTGAGAACAAGAACCTTGCCGTGAAAGATCACTCAGCTCCCCCTACTCGAAGGGGAAGCATGGCTCATATCCTCAACCCCAGTGACACTGCCGAGCGATCAGACGAGGATGAGGACCCCCGAGGTGACGACGACAGGAAGCGAAAGCGAATGCAGTAAATCACACATTTAACCTTGATTTAACTGTGGGACCTTGAAACCCAAACTATGGACGACCAACTTCAACACATCATATACGTACATACACATACATGGGCTTTGTACATGGATACTTACCTTCCCTTCATCGGCATTACATTAGGCCATAAACATACTTGGATTTTGATGGCGAAGAGACCGCCTACTTGGAGTATAGGAGGACATCGGATAGCTGGCTAGAACACGGTCACGGAGGCTTTCTTCATTACGAGCGCAAAGCATAGCAGGATACCATGGCGGGCATTTTGTTTAATCCCATGGAAATCATTAGTCCTCGCCGAAAGGAAGGGGGACAGATTTCGGCACACCTAAGAGATGGAAGTTGTATCTTGGGAGGAGTTGCATGGTTGGTGCAGGTATATACCATCAGAAGACAATATTATTCTAAGCAAGTGAAATTTGATCCTGTTGTCTCCCTTTTCTGTGAAATGATGCTGTCAAGCTTTTATGCCTGTATTGGATGGGTATCTTGATATAAAACTGAGGAAAACCTTCTTATGCCTCCGCCTCTGCTGCCGCAGGTGCTGTCTTTTGCTTCTTCTTTTTCTTGTTCTTCTTCCGCTTCTTTTCTGTCTGCCCATCGCCCAAACTAGGCTCATCCTGTGTTGCAGCGTCTTTCATATCCACATCCACCTCGGCCTCTCCCCGGTTTTCGTTCTTCTCCTTATCCTCAGTCGTAACAGGAGAAGTCTGAATCTCAGAATCCGGTTCCGGTTCAACCTCCTTCTCCTTCCGAGGCCTCTTTCTTTTGCCCAACGCACTTCGTCCAGCTTCATCCTCACTCTCACTCTCCTCAACCTTCTTCTTGAGATTGCCCTTGGCATCTTTGTTCAATCTGCCCCTTAGCATTCTCTCCTCTTTGGAGTTTGCAAATTTTTGAACGTCTTTCTTCTCAGGAACATAGCCTAATCCTTCGTTTGGTCGTGCGCCGCGAGTGAGATCGTCATCGTTGTCGTCTGGTAGAGTGCGTTGCTTGCGCGGTAGATCACGAGTAAGGGGCATAGATTTTCCTATGGATGTCCTGGAGGCGAGGAGGAGTGAAAGAGTGTTTGCGATTGCATCGCGGTTTGTTGCGACTGGGAAAGGTTGAGGGGGTTCAGGTGCCATTGTGTCTTTTGTCGCGGTGGGTTATGGTAATGCTAGTGTGCGCAATCCGAAGAAGACCGCGTAGAAAAGTCCCTTGAAGTAATTAGGGATGTCGCGAGAGCCAATTTATCATTGCTTTAGCTCACCAAGATTGGTGATGTTTGGGGTTGGTGGAGAGTTTCTGGCAGAATAATTTCACATGCGACAAAAAATGCGGATGCTTATCTTATCACTGCTGGCACTGATGTCCCTGGATGAGAAGTTCGACTTCAACATGAGAGTTCGTCTACGTTACAGGAGGTACGATGATTAAAGAAAAAATGCGGGCTTGAATGTTTTACTGTCTTATATAATAATTTAGAAGATATATACTAGAACCAACTAAGATTAGGAAATTACACAATCTCTATCCTGTAACTGTGATAATACTTTTGGTCATAAATTCGTAAACGTAAAGAGCCATACCAATCGCCGCACCCCCAAAACAAGTCATCAGTAGCTAGCCGTCGTATCTCTCAAGCTGAGGACATAAGGTAGGTCTGTTGAGTCGTGCCGTGTCGCAAGTCGAATAACAGACCCTGAGCTAGCTGATGACTTGGATCGAAGGCTGGAGGTTGATGGTTGGCTCATGGGGTAATGACGCCGGCTTCTCGCAAGACTATTATTGCTAAGTCTTCGCGATATGGACCCTGGCCCTGTAAATCCACTCCTCACGCTATTAGGAGCAGTCTCATAAACGTTCCAGGTATTCGTGGATGGCTGGCGCCTTATTCGAGCAGAGCTGCTGATGCTAGCGTCCGAGGGAGCCAAATTACTGCGAGACGTGCCCAGCCCGGATCTAGCATCGTCATCGCCATCGGTAGAGGGTGAGGATGTATCGTCTTGCTCGTCCAAAATATCTGGATCCAGGGGTTCCATGGCGCGAAGAATCTCGGCAAAAAGATGCATAAGCTCCTTAAACTGCGCATTGGAAATTGGTCGATTCGAGAAGCGCGCGTATTCGTAGTGTGAAAGAAATTCGAGAGTGGTTGAATCCATCTCGATCACCCCCAAATCAGCCAGATGAACTACATAATCACGCAGGCTCATATTGGCGGTTCGTTGCAGAAGAGCTACAGCGTCTGGATCCAGCAAAGGCGGATTCGTATCGGAGGTCGGGTCAGGAGGTGCAAGAGTCAAAGCTTTGCCCTCGATCAAATTAGGCAGCTCCGAGAAGACAGCGGTGTACTCGAGGTTCGGTAAATCTGGAGCGTTGGGTGAGGACCATCCATAATGTTCGATATCTCCCCAGACAGGCTTTTTACGAGGGATCACCACCACCAACTCCTCCGCCGGACCACTGGGACCATCAAAACCCAGCTTTACCCTTGTTTCGACAGTTTCGTCATCTGGTACCGTGTTTTCTGTTTGAAGCCTGGGGCGTGATTCGTATGCGATCGATGCACTTCGCCCAAGACCCAGCGCAATTACTTTATAGACAGCCGAGCGAAGATCCCCCTTCTCGATTGGTACCCATCCTTTCGGTATCGACCCAAGATCGGTCTTGTTGATATATAGACGGGTGATAAAGACGAAGGAAATGATGACAATGGCGAGAACGTAGGCAGCGGCCACGATCCAGATGTTGTAGAGCTGTCGATTTTGGAACGAGCGATGAATGGCGTCGGCAGGGGTGGATATTAGCAGCCCTAGAAGACAGACGTAGAGAAGAAGGTAGAGAGTTCGATAGACGATAGCGGCGACAAGCCGTCGATGAGAAACGGGAGACGCCATATTCCTAGTCCATGGGCACAAGAAAGCCGCAGTTGCGAATGCGCTGCGATGCGATGCTACCAAAGGCCGCTATGACCGGGATCGCGAGTATAATAAGAAAAGGGATGAAGAGTGGGACATGACTAGGTTAAAGAAGAAGCTGAACGAGTGAATGAAGATGCTACAGTGAGTAAGTGGTGTCACTGTAGTTGTTGAGGGGGTTGGGTTGAGAATGGTATGTCCAAAAGGCGGACCTATTTGGTGAGGATGCGATTGATGTAACCAGGCTTGGATAGAAAGAGGTTGGCAGTTGGTGAGGACCCTTGGTGCTACAGTACGTTTTAAGCACGGGTACTGTGTTTTGATAGGGTACGACTGCGGCCCCACCATATTTAATTGCACTGCATTAGCTTCGATATGTGAAGCACCTGTAATAGATACATACTATTATTGGATCCATGGATATAATAATGGTTCAATTACTTTTCTCGTGTTCCAAATTGTTACAATGGTATCATAATACATTAATATCCTATCCGATATGCCTGTGTTTTGCATCCTTTAGCTCATCGCGCCACTTCTGCCATCTCAGACTTCTTTGAAGTCGCAGAAGCCTCCTTGGCCAAGCGAATATCAGTCAATGTCAGTCTAAGGTCGCTGCTATACGGCTCGAACTTGGCCAGCACTTGTTGCAGAGCAGTCTTCAGAACGTCCACAACTTCTTCCACCTCGGGGCTGATCCTCTTGCCCGACACATCAGTCCAGTGCAATGGGAACTGCAGGCTGAAGGCCTCCAGTTTCTTGATAACTGATGTGAAGGTTCGGATAATGCTTGGCACATCTCTGTGCACGTTACCAAACTGATCTTCTGCCAAGCTGTGCACCGAGAGGTGGTGAAGCAAGCTGATCGCGTTGATGCAAAGCGTAGGCTCAGCGTATGGAGTACCCAGCACCGCAGCAGCAAATTGGGTTCGGAAATCTTGCTGGAAAAGGGCAGCCACAGTGTCTACCTCCATCATTTGGAGAGTCCAGTGTTCAAACTGGCTCTTTATGTGATCGGGAGCAACAAGTTCCTGCTGCTCCTTCGTCAAGACCCGGTCCTTGGCCTCTTTCCATGTCTTCTTCGCGATAGGGCTCAACTTGGACACAGGAGACTCGCCAGGGGATCGTGCGACCTGTCCTAATCGCTTCTCAACCTCATTTAGCACCGTCTTGGAAGCCCCTCGACTGTTAAAGATGGGATCGTCGCGAAGAGGAGCAGATACTCGCTGCTTGGGCTCCAGGGCTGGCGCAGCGGGTGGTGCATCAGGAGCCTTGCCGTAGGTATCAATTCGCGTCTCGATGGACTTGACCACTTCCATACAGATGGCGTAAACCTGGGACCACATAGGTCCATCCTTACGATCGATGTCCTCGTAGATAGCCTGTCGACGGGTCTCAAACCCTTGCGCAATGATTGCAAGCTCCCACATCGCGAATGCCTAGATACGATTAGAAATGACCGTTAAACGCGCGCGTGTGACAAATCTCACCTTGATAGAGAGTTTCTTGCTCTTGAGACCGTTCAAAAGACTGCCATTGGGGTCCTTGGACTCAGAGGTAAGAGGCTTGCCGTTCTTCAGGGGCTCCTTGACCATGAATTTCGAGAAAGCAAAGTTACCAATATTCCATAACAAATGCACGAAAGTTCCAGCCTCTATGCATCGGAAAAGAAGCCAGAGATCACTCGGCCAACTAGGCGGGAGCATGTTGGTCTTTGGCAGGTTATAGAAGATGCGCAAGAACATAAGCGCCCATCCCCAGATGAAAGATCGCAGTATAGCGTAGTATAGGATCAAGGCGACAGGCAGCGCACTTGCAGCGCCGGAAAGAGAAGCGCCAAATGTTGCTGGGACTGCAGTAATCAGCAGCTTCAACGCGTCAGGCTGCTTCTCGTTCTTGCCCTTTGACGATGCGAGGACCAGACGATCGGTGTCCTTTCGGTAATGGTTGAAGGTTTGCGTGATGGCACATGACACCATGTAAGCAAGCAAGAAGAGCGGCCTCTCGTTCAATCTCGCACGGTCACCGCTGAAGTAAGTGATCCAAGAGAGGTTTGCCGCCTTGGGCATTGCCCATAGGAACACATGACTGAACAACAGGCTTGAGAAGCCATACCAAAACAAAGTCTCGTATGTTTGAAGCTGAGTGATGGTGTTGCGAAGGGTCTGGAAGCCGGGGCCAGTGGTCCGTAGGCCAACGTGGTAGTTTGCTATTCGGAGAACGACGATCGCAAGGCCACATGTGAAGATAAAGGCGGTTCGTACACCAACAGGGCCAATTGGAAACCAAGACCAAAAGTCTAAACAATCAGATTTAGTGTTGGCGCAAACGGACAGTCAAATGAATCCGACTTACAAGATTTCCAGCCGTCCAGGACGACCGCCAGCAAATAGGACACAAGCAGCAAAACAGTCGCCGTAGAAGTGAATCGTCTGTGAAGAGCAGGCTGCAGAAAGTCCTTGTAAGGCGCTTTTCTAACCGTGGTAGGCGCCATCTTGACAGCGCATCCCCGGGATAAAGAAGAGCTCGAGACGTTGTTGGGCGATGATGTCGTGGATTGATTCAAAGAGAGACTAGCAATGGAAGCTCTAAGCTCAAGCCCCAAGTCAATAATAAAAATCTCCAAGCAACAACGACTCGCTCGCAGAAACGCTAAGGTCCAAGCTCCGTCATTATCTGTCACGTGCTGATAGCATCAGGTCCGGCTCCGTTCTGGTTGGCTAGACTGAGACGCATGTCCAATTACGTATGTTTGTATGGCGCTGTACGGAGTAACTGCTAATGAAACCTCAGTCACCTTCTATGTACTAGAACAAGGCAGCAGAACAAGAAAGCCTTAGATAATAATTAGAAGAAGTTGCCAAAATAAACTCAGAAAAAATCCCCCTAAGCTGAGGCTAAGCTACCTAAGTATTTCTATCACTTAGGATTAAAGTCCTATGAGATCTACGAACAAAACCTTGCTGAAACAAGGCAGCAGGTCTGGTGTCTTGTTCCCTCTTGTTCCTCAGCGTTACAGAGGATATTCTCGACCGTAAGTGAGTTCTTGATCAAAATAACTTTTGACCTTTGCGTTCGCATTCATTTTCTTGTCTTGAATCAACAAAAACCAGCCATCTTCTTCGGTTGGCGACTCTGCTTGTAGACCGGGCTTTGGGGAACAAGAAAACTTTAGACAATAGGAGAATATGCCAAAATAAGCTCAGCAAAGATTCCCCTAAGCTTAGAGTAAACTATCTGAATAGTTTTGTCTCTTAGGGTCAATATCCTAAGATCTTTTTTTTATCCTCTAATGTACTCTGTATTTGGACCAGGCTTAGGTTGTCCCGACCCACTTTTCCGGCTGAAGTCATAGTCAAGGCCCGGCCTCCATCCACGCAACTCTTCCTTTCGACCTTACACCATCACAACAACCATGTCGTACGATCTAGAATCCGGGCGCGGCGGTGCCGGCTATAGCGATGACCCTGACTTCCAGGCACTTCAATATGACCTCAAGAGCAAGCTTCAAAATCTCCTCAGCAGCAATCGAAAACTCGCCAACGATGTTAATGTGCTCGGCACACGTAAGGATACCCCGCGCCTTCGGGAGCGAGTACACAATAGCATGGATAAGACGAGGGATATGTGCAGAGAGATCGGCGAGGGCGTTAAGCGCCTTCAAACTTGGGAAGAATTGACGGTATGAAATACGTCTCGAATTCGATTTGTCGCATACTAATTATATGTAGAAACAACAAAAGTACGAGCAAACAAAGGTCTCGAGCGATTTCCAAGCAGCTCTCCAGGAATTCCAAAGCCTCCAGCGAAAAGCCCTCGAGAAAGAGCGCGCATCTGTTACCGCCGCCCGTGCCGCCCAGGAGGGTGAATCCGCCGAAGGTCCCCAGTCTGGCAATCAGCTTGAGCAGCTGCAACAACAAGAACAAGTCTCCCAGCTCGCACCCCAAGACGAAGTCGACTTCCAGGAAGCTCTCATCATTGAGCGCGAGGAGGAGATCCGCAACATCGAGCAGGGTGTTGGCGACTTGAACGTTCTCTTCCGACAAGTAGCGCAAATCGTCAACGAGCAGGGAGAGCAGCTTGGAACGATCGCAGACAACGTTGAGAACGTCCGGGATGACACGCGGCAAGCTGATGTTGAGAACCGACAGGCCGCGCGGTATCAGAAGGCAGCCCGCAACAAGAGCTGCTGCCTGTTGCTGATCCTCGCCGTCATTTTGACTATTGTTATTCTGGCTATTGTCCTTGACTAGATTCTTAGAGCGCAGCGTGTGAGGATTATGGGTGGCCTGTTCTTGTTCTTGAGGCGTCTATCGGAGTTTTCTAGGGACCTATACATCGAATTTTCCCCATGAGTCTACATTGGTAGTTACAGATAAAGGCTTAATCAATTGTTCTTTTTGTCAAATGTCTTTGCAATCCGTGATTGGTCTTTGAGCACGAAAGGGAATTCTTTCGACGGCTTGGGTGCCCTCAGATCTGACGTCTTTGGTGGAACAAGGCGTTGAATAAAGAAGTCGTTGACGCGGGTAAGCGCAAATGATGTACCCCAGTAAAGGAAGATAGCGCTTGGCAAATCGGCAAAGAGGAGTGGCAGTAGGGGCATCATAAGCATGACACGGCCCAGAAGTTGTTGTAGCCTGGAGGCCACCATCATGTTTGAGCCTGAGGGCTGGATTCGCAATAGTGCCTGGATTTGTTCGCTGGGCATCCTCGCCCATATACTCCATACCAGAATACCCGAGCAGATGACAGGAAGCCCGTAATAAGGGTCCGCAGACGCTAGATCGGCGAACCAGAATAAGCCTCCGTCCACCAAGGACTGATCAAACATGCTGCTCGAGGGCCCGAGACCAGTATTGCCCAGGCCAATCTTGTGACTGATCCAGCCCAGGGGTGCACCACACTTCCTTCGTAGAGCCTCAGATATGGTGACAAAGGGAACCATTCCAAGTAAAGGTGCCATACTTTTCCAGCGCTGGAGACCCCATGTCTTTAATATCCTCCGTCTTGACTTTTCAACTGCACCTGCAACGCGAAGCGATCTCACACGATCGGGAAGTTCAGGGTTGTTGAAGCTCCTATCCATCATATGCCGACGAGTCCAAGCCGTGATAAGAGGATCCAATGGTTTTCTGGCCTCCCGCAAACGAGCGCTGTATAGTTGAAGAGGGAATCGTATGGTTGCGTTGACGCCCACGGCAAGTAGTGGTATAGCCACATACCATGGTACGCCAGCGCTATGAGCCCAGCTGAGGGCATCGGCTGTCATGGTGACTGTCTCACCGAGCGCAGAAGCGACGGAGAAGTTCCTGCGGTTGGCGCATGGCATTGAACTTAATGAGCTGAGAATGGCTGGATGTGAGATGCGGCGTGTTGTGTTGATGGCTGAGAGTGATGGCCTAGCATGAGGCGAAATGGAATGAGCGGCTCGTCCTAGGAGTGACATTTTTGTCCATAGCACCGTAGTTGCGGGTGCAATTGAGGATTTGGTGCTGGTGTGAGTGAGTGAGTCTTGAAAGTCCATGAGATGAAGTCTAACTGGGGCTATTTTTTGTGTTGCCAACCAATCAGCGCTAACGGTTCATCGTTGAATATATCTCGATAGTCAATGTAGAATCAGTACGAGGCAATAGTAAGATGCAATATATTTACTAGTACTCTATGTCTCTAACTGTTGTCAAAGCTAGTCTTAACTTACAGAGTCCGTTTGTGTAGCATGATTCAAACCCTCTTGAAGTCTTGAGGATGAACTTTGCTTATCCACTTATACATCACACTCTTACTCGCCTTGGATATTTATAGCAAATATCGTTACAAGTTAATAAAAGAACCAATAGAATATCCAAGATTCATAATACATACAAGTGCTTGTAGATTTGTGTGAAAACTACTTCAAACCAGGATAAACTTGCCTTGACTGAGAAGACGTGGCCTGATGATAATAAAGAATATGGAAGTCCCCTAGGGGAGGAAAGAAAACTCAGGGCCTTGATCCTGAATGACAAAAAAGACTTAGGTAACTTAGTATAAGTTTAGGACAAGCTTAGTATGCCTTTTGCTGAGTTTATTTTGACACCTTATATCAAGGTCTGATGTTTTCTTGCTCCCTGAGGGTCCCTTGACCATAATTATTCCGTTGAACGCAGGATGAGTCCTGGTTGGTCCGTTCAATCCTTGATCTCGTATTCTTAAAAATGATTTACAACTTTCTAACTTTCTGGAGACAGCAGAGCTATCATAAGTTCTCTCCGCAGGCTACCGAATCTAAAGAAGGGGTCTAGTGACAAGGGTCAGGAGTCTCTATCCCCCCTGTAGCTTGCGCAGCTACAGTGGGTCAGATACTGAGCTTTGGAGCTTGCAGCAGCATCCAAAAGCTTAGCTTCGGTTCCTCTAACGGTGTCAGTGCCTATCCCCCACCAAGACCAAGGGGATGAACTTTTTGAGACCTGGTCTGGCCAGCTGGAGACGTCACACTATCATCCCACACACTCTCGTTCATGGTTGCCTTTCGCTACCAAAAGCTGACAGCCTCACGCCCCTGGAGGCCATATAAATATCGCTGGTCGAAACATTTTCTTTCCGTGTCTCTCATAGTTTCTCGATTCCCCTGTGACTCCCTCGAACAGCCTTCCCGACACTACCGTCTCCTGACCGCGAAAGACGACCACGACAATGGCGTCCCTAGCGACGCTTGTGCCTCTGGCCATTTTGATAGCTCTGCCTCTAATAGGCGGACTTCTACGACGGATCCTAGCATGGTCACTTCGAAAGCGAACAGAAGGCCGTCGTGCACATCTTCTGGCCCTCATGACACAGGAGGATAAAGATGCCCGCGCCAAGGACCCTCACGGCACCGCAGCGACGAAACTTGTATTCGACGTCGACGATAATCTTCAAAGCACTCTGAGCTCGCAAAAGGATTGGTCTGGGATCGTTGGTTTCTTCCATCCGTTCTGGTATGTTATCATATAAGCTACCATGGGACCTAGCTAATATGAGGAAGCAATGCTGGAGGTGGCGGAGAGCGAGTGCTCTGGGCCGCAATTCGGGCCACACAAGATCGTTGGCCAAATGCCAAATGTGTGGTATACACAGGCGATCACAATGTGACCAAAGATGCGATTTTGAATCGAGTCAAGGTATACGGCCTGAAAACTTGACCCTGGGGGACACGACATGCTTACACCGTGTTAGACAAGATTCAATATTGAGCTTCATGCTCCCACGATAACGTTCCTCTACCTCTCCAAGAGAGACTGGGTACTCCCCTCGACGTGGCCTCATTTCACGCTGCTCGGCCAATCAATCGGCTCCGTCATTTTGGCTTGGGACGCTTTCTCACTACTGGTGCCGGACGTCTTTGTCGACACCATGGGCTACGCCTTCGCTCTCGGTCTATGCAAGTTTCTCTTCCCCAAGGTTCCTACAGGGGCATATGTGCACTATCCTACGATTTCTACCGACATGCTCGACTCGCTCGATTCAACGGCTGCCTCGGGAACTCAAGGCGCACATGCTGGTAAGGGTGCTGGAGCTCAGGGTTTCGCCAAGAAGAATTACTGGAAACTTTTTGCCATTCTGTACTCCTGGGTTGGCTCAACGGTTGATATTGTCATGACGAACTCGACCTGGACTCAAGGCCACATCAAGAGCCTATGGGGCCCCTATCGCAAACAGAAGAGCAAGACAGATCCGATCGCAGTTGTCTATCCTCCCACCGCTGTCCGAGAGATGGAGCGCGAGGTCGAAGTTTCCGAAGAGAGTGAGAAGCGACGAGAAAAGGCCATCGTCTACCTCGCCCAGTTTCGACCAGAAAAGAACCACCAACTCATCATGCGGTCATTCGCTACCTTCCTCAAGACCAAGAGCGAGGCATGCAAGGGAGCACAGCTGATTCTCATCGGAAGTGTGCGAGATGACTCAGACTCAAAGCGTGTGTACGAGCTGCGACTTCTTGCCAATGAACTTGGCATCAAAGACAGTGTCAAGTTCCACCTCGATGCCCCATGGTCAGATGTTCTGGACTGGTTAAGAAGAGCATCTGTGGGTGTCAACGGTATGTGGAATGAGCACTTCGGAATTGGCGTTGTTGAATACCAAGCTGCTGGGCTCATTTCCGTGGTTCACGACAGTGCTGGGCCCAAATTCGACATCGTCGTGCCAATCGATGGCCAGCCAACTGGTAAGCTGACTGAAATTGCCATGTTGAGACCTTGCTAACCAATGGAATAGGTTTCCATGCAACAACAGAAGAAGAATTCGCAGAGGGGTACGAGAAGGCTTTGTCACTACCAGATCCTCTGGCAGTCCGCCTGCGTGCACGAGAGTCGGCAAAGAGATTCACCGAAGAGGAGTTTGCAAAGAAGTGGACGGTTCAGTTGGCACGTTTGGTGTCACTTACGAAACAAAAAGCGTAGACTTTTTGGAGATAGACTAAAGGATACCCCCTTTTTAAGATTCTAGCGAGATAAGAGACAGCTTAGAGATATTAAAACACCAAGCACAAAGCTTGGGCATAATGTAGTCAATGTTCTATATTGTATGCTGTGTCCTTCTAGAAGTGGCGATTGCTCAATCAGGAATATAACCATGTATGCTTCCGTCTCTTCCCGTGCTGTCTACAATGTCACACCGCCACTGTTCTTCTGTCTAGGCTCAGGCGCAACCTCAAAAACACCAGCCGAATCCCTCGTCAACGCTTGAACTGTACTTAGTCCCTCATCGACCCAAGTGATATTATGTCCTCGCTCCACCAGCGATGGAACATCGTATGAACTGAACTTCTTCTCCACTAGTAGTGTATTCGGGATGAGCTGGTTGTGAACACGGGGCTCACGAACAGCATCCTTGATAGACCATGATGGAGAAGTCAATACACGCCACGCAACTTGAGTCGTAGCGGAGATGATACGTGAGCCCCCTGCGGCTCCGATGGCAGCAAAGAGAGATCCGTCTTTGTTGGATACGATGAGAGGTGTACATGAGGATAGGGGGCGCTTGTTTGGACGAATGAAGTTTGCTTCTGCTGGTGCGAAACCAAACTCGTTAGGAACTCCCGGAATAGAGAAGTCATTCATTTCGTTGTTTCTGTGACGGTTAGTCCATGAGTACAAAATAGAAGGAGGTTGATAACACTTACAGGATCACACCAGTGAGAGGATCCATGAGGAACGATCCAAAGATGAGGTTGACCGTGGTTGTCAGCGACACAGCCATACCATCGCCATCTGCAGTGACGACGTGTGAAGTTCCGTGCCCATCAGATGAGTAGATTCCATTGGGATCATACTTCTCAATCTTCTGGGTCTTTCGAGGATCAATCTTACTCCTGATCTTCTCCGCCGTTGTGGCATTGAGCATCTCGTGTTCGAGCTCAGGAATGCCATCTACAAAGTCAGGATCTCCAAGATGCAGACGAGCTCCGTACGCGAACTTCATGGCTTCGATGTAGATGTGCAGTGTGGTGTTTCGGTCCTCGTCTTGGTGCGTGTAGCCGTTCATAGTGTTCAGGATATTGAGTGATACGGCGCCGCCGGCTGGAGAGCTGATGCCGTAGACATCGTAACCCTTGTACTCAGTGTGAAGAACCTCTCGAGAAATTACATCGTAGTTCTTGTAGTCATCCAGTGTGATGGTACCGTTTGTTTCTTGGATGGTCTTGACCATGCTCTCAGCTGTGCCATGTTATTATCTACTCAGTTTTCAGATGCATGGTTGACTTACCGAAAGCACCGGTATAGAAAGCATCAGCGCCATGCTCTGCGATAGCTTGAAGTGTACTGGGTTGGTTAGCTATATTCAAGCCTGACATCGAACCTTGACCTACCGGGCGTATCGTCGCCTTGTCATCGTCTCTCCTTCAGGGATAAGCTGTCCTGCTACATGTGAGCCCGGGCCCCAACATTGAGTGTTAAAAAGCATACCATTTCGGGTAAAATCTTCTGCCCATGAGGGGTCCTTTACAAAGAAGTTGTGATGGTCTCTGATGGTCTTTTCGATAAACCTTGCCATGTCGGCATTGACTGACATTTGTCAGCTTGTAATTCTTTGTCTCTCTACTTTCCTTGGGCTTACCTATGAATCCATCCTGAGCCACCTTAATAGCCCCTTGTAAGACTGTTTTCCATGGAAGACTCTGTTTAAAATGTTAGCTTGCGGTGACTTTCAGTTGTGTCTGTGGTTCATACGCCGTATTTCTTGTGTGCATACTCAAATCCACGGACTTCGCCTGGCACACCAACAGAAAGGCCTCCGTAGATGCTACCGTTCACATTCCCTTGGTACATGTCCTCGAATGCTGCTGCAGGGGCTGATTCTCTGAAGTCGATTGCTTCGTAGTTACCCTTCTTGTCACGCACAATCATGAAACCACCGCCTCCAATGCCGGAGTGGTACATGCCAATAACACCAACACAGAATGTCGTTCCAATCATGGCATCGACGGCATTTCCCTGGATAGTTAGTTGGTGCGTTTATATGGAGAAGAAATGAAAAGTCTTACACCTCGTGCTAACAGATCTCTTCCGACGTAGCTACATTCTTGAGCCTCTGAAGCAACCGCTCCTCTGGTACCAACACTTGGAGAAAAGAACTCCTCGAATATGGGACTTGCTGATAATGAAACATAATGGATGCTGGAGGCTAGTAACAGTAATGGGAGTTTCATCTTGGTGGTAGGAATATGTTCTTAGGTATTAGAAATCAGTACGCGCCCTTCATGACTAGTCGTCTCAACAACTTTGTCACTGTAAGTCGTTACTAAGAAATGATACTAGTTCGATAAGAGTATTCAAACTCCACGCGAGGTCAAATGAATAGGAGGAAGTACTAATACAAAAATGTGAGTGATAAAGCAAGAGACGAAGCGACCGCCTGCAAGTTGAATGGGTGTTGTTAGTTGATTTCTAAAGCAGATAATAGAAGTCGGTATTGACGTGATAAGGAACCCCCAGAATTTGGGAGGGCCGATTGTCGGAGCACCCCGGTAGATGCATGGTCCCAGGGCTCGTGAGGCGATCACCTGCCAGTCTAGGAAGCCGGGTAACCAATCACTATCATGATAGTGATAGTCAGGAGGAAGTGCTCCCTAAGTTGGACTCAGGGTGTTTATTAGTATAATTTATTTAAACAACGGAATATTCAATTTAGGAACTTTATTAGGCAATTAGATGAGAAACTTAGATCTTACAGATATCTTACTTTGATTTCATTTATGAATAGAAGGGCCAATAGAAGTTAAGTCATTAATATTTATTATCCTTAACGCCTTTAAAGGACATTGAAACTCGCTGTGTCTTTATACCACACCGTTGCCTATCAAAATCTAATTCACAATCTTTATTCTAATTCAAAGTATCTATCATAGAAATAATGTATACGATATCCCGAGAGCACTCATGATGGAAAAGCGACGAGATGATCAACCAATCAGATCCTGCTTAAAAAAGCAGACAACTACCGCCCCACCATCCCCGAATTCCAAGTGGGGCCTCTGCAAGAAACATTTCTTCGTCTCAGTCTCATCTTTAAGAAATCTTTGTCAATATCAAACATCTCAAACATTCACAATCTCCTCCCAAAATCTCATTCTTCTTACAGAACAATTGAATAAACTGAATTGCTCGTTCATGAGGTGTCTGAGACTCCCACCTTTGTCTACATTCCTCAAACCTCGCCTGTACAATTCCCGTCCCTTCACAGTCATGGCGACCGCACAAGCAGAAGCTGTGCCAAACGGCAACTCACAACTAAACGGCAACGCTCAGCAAGTTAACAAGAGGCCAAACCAGCAGAACAACCGCCAATGGAAGCAGAAAAAGACGAAGAGGGAAAAGAACATCACTGAAGGCTCATCTGAGGAAGTCCTCAAATACGATATTCAGGCCCTTCTTAAAGAGAGAGCTGTTGAGTATGGTGAGGGAACAGAGCATGGCCCAGAAGTTCTCCCAGAGGAAGGAACTGAGACAGAAGTTGAGATTTTGGAGCTTTCTTCTACAGGTGACGGTCTGGGTATGAAGCCTGGTTCAAATCAGGTCTATGTTGTATCCTTCACCGTTCCGGGCGACACTGCAAAGGTCAAGGTCTTCCGTCATCTTCGCCGCGAGACCCAAACCCTCGCCGACTTCATCTCCATTACAAAACCATCTCCCCTTCGCGACGACGCCCGGATCAGCTGCAAGTACTTCGCCTCATGCGGCGGCTGCCAATTCCAGATGCTCGAATATCCCGAGCAACTTAAACTCAAGAAGCGCATTGTCGAAAAGGCCTTCAAGAACTTCTCAAACCTAGATCCCAACATCGTCCCCGCTGTTCAGGATACAATGGGCAGCCCTCTACAGTACAACTACCGCACCAAGCTCACGCCTCACTTTGACGGACCCCCTGGATTCCGACCCAGCAAGAGAGGAAAGAACCCCAGAATTCCCTTTGAGAAGTGCCCTGATATTGGATTCATGCAAAAAGGCCGTCGAAAGGTTTTAGATATTGAGGATTGCCCTATTGGTACCAATGCTGTGCGTCTGGGTATGGCACGAGAGCGTGAGCGTATGCAGAAAGAGTTTGCCAACTATCAGCGTGGTGCTACGATTCTTCTCCGGGAGAACACGAAGCGAGTCCCCAAGGACAGCGAGGAGGTCGAGGGTGAAACAGAACCCTACACAGTCCGCGTTGAGAATGAGGATACTGTCGACATCAAGTCCTGCATCACCGATTCCAAGGCCACCACAACAGAATACATCGGCCCTTATACCTTCACCAACCCAGCTGGCTCTTTCTTCCAGAACAACAACTCCATTCTTCCCTCCTTTACCGGCTACGTCCGAGACAACATTCTCCCTCCTGCCGGCACGGGCATGGACATCAAGTATCTGATCGACGCCTACTCCGGCTCTGGTCTCTTCACTGTTACTCTCGCCTCGCTCTTCCAGCACTCTATCGGTATCGACATTGCAGCTGACTCCATCGCCTACGCAAGTCGCAACGCCGCCCTCAACGGTATGGGAGAGGATCGCTGCAAGTTCATCGCCGCTGATGCTGGTGAACTCTTCAAGAGTGTTACATACAACCGTGACGAGACCGTTGTGGTTCTTGATCCTCCTCGTAAGGGCTGCGATGCAGACTTCTTAAACCAGCTGCGAAAATTCGGTCCTCGACGAGTTCTGTATGTCAGCTGTAACGTGCATACACAGGCCAGAGATGTTGGTGTGCTCGTGCGCGGTGAAGGAGAGGGCGAGAGATACGAGATTGAGAGTCTTCGAGGATTTGATTTCTTCCCTCAGACAGGTCATGTAGAGGGCGTTGCTATTCTCAACAGGGTCGATACCACGGCATAAAATAAAAGTACACGGCGTTTGTTTGGGCTGGGTCAAAGAAAAACATGATAGATCTCATTGCCATTGCCATTGCCATAGTCATGATCATTGTAAACTTGGAAACCCGCTGCCTCATTCCGCAACCTAAAAAATGCTGATCTGCGCCGCCTTTACAACAATTTATATGTTCTTCGTCATTCTTCATTCATGATTGATCTCCTAACAGAGCCTTTAAAGCCTGAACTGTCAGCTCGACAACGTCAGGGCTTCGACTCTTCTTAGCACATTCTGTAAGAGTTTCAACTCCATCCTCGCTCTTGACCTTCTCTCGGGCGAGCTCACCGACCTCGCCCTCTGCAGTGACCAGGTTGTTTACCACAAACACTCCACGATGACGGATATCCTCGCTGTCATCGACACACATTCCGAGGATAACTTTCACACCGCGGTCTCGGTTAATAACGCCCCGGATGACACCTTCAAAGTTGGTAAGTGAAGCTAAAGCACCTCCAGCTGCACTTCGAGTTCCGGCATCAGGGGCATCAGCAAGGGCGAGAAGGACGTTAAGGCGATTACGGGCCTTGGCAGTCTCTTCAGCATAGAGTGCGATAGCCTCTGGTTGCTGCACCAGATTGCAAACAAGCTCGACAGCAGCCTTGGAGACAAGGGTGTTGGAAGCCAGCATCTGTTCCTCAATCTGGTTCCATGCTGTATTGATGATACTGCGTCTGGTCGCATCGTCATCCATCGACGCGAGGTTGGTCAAGGCCATAAGTGCCTCGAAGGAAGGGAGCAGGTCCCGTGTCTGAGCAGCAGGGTCGGGTGGGATAATAGAGACAAGCGGTCTGACAGCAGCAATGATGGGGGTGTCACGGTTGCCACCAAAGACCAGTGCAGGGTTTGTGCTGATCAAGATGCGGGCCAGGGCTTGTGCTGCAAGGCGACGTGAAGCAGCTTCAGTTTGAGGCAGGGACATCCATGATACCAGGAGAAGCTTGACCGCTCCTTGCTGAGCGAGCTGACCGCGGAGAGTCCTGTCGACTGAAAGGGAGAAAATAATGGAGATAACAAGTCCCAGAGAAGCGGGCGAGCCATTCTTACTGTGGGTGACGAGAACCGGTGTGATACCTGCATCAAACACCAGCTTGCATCGCTTTGCGACATGCTCGTCGTCATTAAGGGGGTCGGGTCCGCCAAGCTTCCCGGCAGCATTGGCATATGCCTTGAGCTGGTTCATCTTCTTTTCTTCCTCAGTCAGGGTGGGCAAGTATTTCGTCAGATTGACAAAGATGCTTAAAGCTCCATAAGTAGTTGGCGATCTTGGCTGGGCTTCGCTAAGAGTCTTGACCAACTTCTTGAGCAACTCGGGGTTGCTGACAATAGACTCCTTGACTTTAGGTTGAAGGGACGCGTATGCGAGACCTTCGATAGAGTGCTTTCGTCCGTGATCTTCATCTCTCAGTATCATCTTAGTGAACATTCCAGAGAGATCTTCGATACTGGTGACTGCAGGCTCGATTCGAGACTTGTTATCACCGGGTGCTGGTTTAGCGGGAACTGCCTTGAAAGCTGGGTCAGTCAGTGATAATACAGAGCTCATAGGCATCTTATCTCACCCTCAGCTTGGCCAAGATGACTGCGGCAAGATACTGGACCTGTTCAGAGTGCCGCCTCATCGAAATGGAGCCTCCATCGCTTTGAAGGTTTGGATCTGCGTTCATGCTACGAACAGCCTCACTAAGGTCTTGGTCGACGATCTCCTCAAGCCACTCGATGCAGTACTTGTTGATAGCCTCGCGGCACAGTGAGTTCATGCAAGCAGCGTTGAGCATCTCCAAACAGGCCGTCTCGACCTTGCGGCTCTTCCATTTTCGCCGCATAAGTGTGCCGAGGCTGGGTAGGAAATCTTCGTTGAGAAACAGCTGGGCAGTGAGATCGGGGACAATGGGAAATGTCGCAGCGGCGACACAAAAGGCAACAATGTAATCATCATAAGTTCCCCTTCGCACACGGTCAAAGAAGAAAGTCGAGAGCTTCTTTGAGCCGTCATCGCCAGCGGCCTTGAGATATGCGGATGTTGAGAGAGTGGCGTGGCCGCGTACTATCTCAGGCTGTCTCATATCAAGATAGCACAAAACGGTGTCAACACAGTCGCCGTCGATAACCTTGCAAATAGTCTCACGAGACTTGTCCTTCTGACGGGCTTCATAGTCGTCGTTGAGCAGCTTAGTCAGTTCATCGAGGTCGCGGCATGTCTCGTTATCTTCCTGTCCGCCCTCCATGAGGCGCGCAAAGACGATAAGGGTCTGGTCCTCCAGCGACTGGGCTGGAGGCGCCTGAGAAGCAGCTTCTGTAGGTTCTGCCATGGAATATTTATTAATTGAAAGCGTAGGTAGATGAGGGAGAGAGAAAGTAAGAAGCCAGTTCTTGTTTTGTTTTTAAGGTGCTAGTTAGTTAAGGAAATAAAAGTGAGAAGGAGACCGAAACTGGAACTTGTGATGTAAATCGTAAAACGCACGAGGCAAGAAGACCCGTCACGGCCTCCACCACAACCTCAACCTACCACAAAAGAGCTCGTGAGACTGGGCTTGGGCTTGAGCCACTAACGTTAGATCAAAGATCACTGACGCTTGATGCGTTTTAGTTGATCATCACGTGGCCAGGCGTTTGAAGAGCTGAGCTAGGGGGTTTGCTGTAGCGGCCTATTGGTGCCAGCAGCCGCGCTCATATTCCATTCCATTGGATTATGCCTGTAGATGACGTCTAATCAACAATTGAATCAGATTTTCTCTTCCATCTAGACAATCATAGCCGCGTCCAAGAATAAGGTATCTAAAAGAAAAGCAGAAGACACAAAGGCTCTTTTAATCATTGCTGCAATTGGGTTTGGCGTTAATTATTATTTTGGCGGTTTTGGTTATCAACTGATCATGCGATAAATGCAACGCTCGTACCCGTCCGTTTTCTTCACTTAACTTAAGTTTGTCTTGATTCCAACGACTTTGCGACAGCCCAGGACAGCCTCAGGTATCGCAGCCTCAGTCCTCAAGTAAGGCCACCAAGGCAGCTCAACCACTCCTAAGGCCTCGTAGCCGCCCCCCAACCAACATCTTCGCAGCGTCAACATCCTCACAATGGACGCCGTTGATGTTTCAGAGCACTACGAGGTCGGCACCCGCGAAGAAACTCCCTCCCTTCTCACCATCGTCCTCGACACGAACCCTCGAGCCTGGGCATCGCTCAACAATGTCCTTCCCCTGTCGCGTGCTATCGCAAACATCCTCGTCTTCGTTAACGCCCATCTCGCCTTCAGCAACGCAAACCAAGTTGCTCTTATCGCCGCGCACGTTGATCGCGCAGAATGGCTCTACCCAACGCCTCCCACACCCTCACGCGACGCCTCTGGCGATGTTGCCATGAATGATGCTGCTTCGCAAACGCAAACCTCAGCGAACAAGTTCCCGCAGTTTGCACAGATTGAAGCTGCAGTTTTGGCCGCGATTCGAAAACTCATGGATCAGACAAAGGAGGAGGACCTCTCTGCGACGACGACACAAATCTCTGGGGCCTTGACACTGGCGCTATGTCATATCAATAAAGCTGCGCAGGCTCTTTGTGCGCCTACGGCTAATCTCGAGGACAGCCACAAAGGCTCGTCGAATACAGCTCCCCCGACTGTTCGAGGCCGAATCCTGGTCATTTCTGTGTCCGATTCAGAACCTTCGCAGTACATTCCCACCATGAACGCTGTCTTCGCCGCTGGCCACAACCAAGTCGCCATCGATACTCTCTCTCTTACTGGCGAGCCAACTTTCCTACAACAGGCTTGCTACAATACCGGTGGCACATACCTCGCTGCTACACATCCCCAAGGACTACTGAACTACCTCATGTTCGGTCTTATCGCAGACACAGAAGCTCGTGAAGCTCTAATCGCCCCAACACACGACACCGTCGATTTCCGCGCCGCCTGTTTTTGTCACGGCCGAGTTGTGGACACAGGCTTCGTCTGCTCCATCTGTCTGAGCATCTTCTGTGAGACGCCAGAGAACTCGGAATGTTTCACGTGTGGCACCAAACTATCACTGGGTAACTATGGCGCGAAACCCGCCGTTGTACCAAGGAAGAAGAAAAAGAAGCGCAAGATCGTCAATGGAGGCGGATCACGGGAAGAGACAGGGAGTGCGACAGGGACACCCCGTCCATGAATGAGCCAGCAAATCGCTTGAGGAACGGGGGGCGAAGAACGGGATATACCCTTGATGACGAATGTACATGTAGTCTCACGGCGTTAAGGAAATTAGCCAGGTATGGCACTTATTGCAGATAATGCTACAGTGAACGCATACTCTTCTGGAGTCTTAAGTCTGTAGATATCAATATTGAAGTGATCAGACTAAACAGCGGGCGTAGGGCTCTGATCATAAGGCTATCACTTGAATCTAATGCATAAGAGAATTCTAATCGACCACAGCAATTCTAGGTGCGAGTAGCACAACCACTCAACAACCCGAGCAGAAGCTCAGTTCACATCAGTATCGCCAACCCTATGCTATTTTCGTACAACGGTGCACCTTACTCAAACCTGACCTTACGTCCACCCTTGGCGATCTTGGCGCCATGAGAAAGTCTAGACATCGTACAGACGGGCTGTCTTTCCGAACCTCCCATCGAAGCGAGGGCGAAGGAATCTGTGTTGTGAGCAAAGTAGAAATAGTAGCCTGACGGCGTTTTCTTGACCACCATGACACCAATGGCACCTGCCGAGTGGCAATTCTTGACACCGGGATGCTTCATGAAGTCCTCGGCAATGAAAGACTCCATGATGGCATCTTCATCGTCGTCCTGAATGTTGGCGCCTCCTTTTCCACGTCTTGTGCCATGGTAAATCCTCTCCGCACATCGCTGGGAGGCCATGGTAGTAGCCATATGCTCTCCTGTACCACTTGTGACTGCAGCGACAGCAATCTGGTCGTCATCCTCATCGTCACAGGGCACAACAGCCGTGCCAACTCCCACAAGAGCAGCTGGTCCCAAACGGCCTCGATGCTTCATTCCGATACCACCTGAAGATGAGCCAGCAGCAATTTGGCCTCGATCGTCGATCGCAATGGCACCAATAGTGTCTGTAATAACATCCTCGCTAACAGACCCGTAATGAAGGCGGTCATGTACTGCTCTTGAATGAGGCTGCGACTTTTCATCAGGACTGAGAGGTCGCTTAGCCCCACGAGGACCTGAGGAGCTTAGGCGATCAGGGCTGTTGCCCCTATTCCCAGTAGGAGTTCGCGGTGATGTGTTATCGGCCTTATTTGAGGCATGTGCATGGTGTTTATGGCGGATTGATGCATTCTCGGGCAAGATAGGTTTAAAATCCTCAGCTAAAGAATTGGACTTTCGAGATAGACTAGGTCGGAATGGGGAGGATAATACACCCTGGGCACCACTCACAACACCGGTATACGTCTGTGTCCTTCCCTCCTGAGGACTTCGGGTAAATGAAGAACGACCGACTGCCACGGGAGAGGTGCTTGTGGCTCTGAAGTAGCTTGTGGATGTTGATTGATCTGGCGACGGCGCATCTTGAATCGGTGTACCAATGAAAGGAGAATCAGGCTGGCCCTCATTCCAAGTACCGACAAGAACAGCAGGCCGTTGATCCCGCGGAAGAGATGAATTTGGCTTTGTCGGCGATGCTGTATCGTACTGGCACGGGGGACATGTTGCGGTTGTATCAACAGTTTCAGGCAAAGCCTTGGGTTCTTGACTCTTGGACTCGGCTCGCTTCAAATCTTCCTGCCAGCGCAGAAAACGGTCTCTAGCATTCTTCGAAACCATGTACTCATTGGGGTATATCATTAGACCATGTTCCTCTGCGAAAGCCCTGGCGCCCTCTCCGACAAGAGCGTTTGGTGCAACTCGTCTCAGGCTCAATGGTTTATTGCTCATGTCTAGAACGAGTTTGGCCAGGGATATAGGGTTTCGAATATCTGTGATAATTTAAGCAGGCAAACTTGCCTTGGGCAGTAGAAACCTACTGGGGACAGCACCACAGGCGCCGCTGCGGCCAAGATGGTCCACTACGGTGGCATCGCATTCTACAACACCATCGATGGAAAGATTGGAGCCGTATCCAGCGTTGGTAATTTCTTTATCCTCGAGGATCCGGAGGGCTGCTTCGACGGCCTCGGTTGCGCTAGCACCGGCTTTGAGGAATCTCATGCCCATCTCAACCGCACTTATTGATGTTAGCAAAACTCAGGGGTCCAGGGGCCACTGGGGAATATCTCACGCAACACAGGCCTGAAGATGTATGTGCTCATTTTGGTGACTGTGAAACCCAGCCCCGGCGTGAACAAATATAGCAGGCACTATTTTGGTTCTGTGTGCCACTTTCATTACCCGATCGAAAGCGCCATCAGTTCCGTGAGGGGTGGATCGTGAGCTAATGGGGGTATCATCATCGAGACTGTCTGACATCCTTGAGAGAAGTCATGAGCTAGCGAGGGTCTATTGTTACGAGATTATCGAGATGATGTTGATGGTTGTGAGAGAAGAAAAGAATCGAAAGGCGGGCGTGGAGGGCCCGGGAAGTGATGTTGATAGAGATTCAATGCTTTAGGGGAAAAAAAAGGTTGAAGATTGAACAATGATGTCGTTTTGGGCAGACCCGAACTTTGAAGGAAAGGCAAAGCACTCTGTAGACAAGGAAAGAGCTAGAGGAGTTATCGGGTTGGGTTTTGATCAGTCACTCCTTGCTTGATAGACTCGTGATGTTAGACAAGAAGCAGCAATCGTCAGGTGGAAAACAAACCTACCTCTTACAATCTTCAATCTCCAATCAACACCTCGTTATTGGACACATATAATTCTTACGAGTTTAACCATCTAGAGACATATATGATCTTTGGATCTACCAAAAGACCTTAAATTCAAGAAACCTCACAAGCCTCAAGACGAGCGTTCGATAAGGCAGAGACATTGAAGAAATACAGTTGCCTGTTGTCTCTCGTTAAGGAGGGCCTAGAAATGACGTTGCACATCGACTATAATTACAACCCACTTGAGACATCAAGACCTCAAGTTGAGACAGGGACCAAACCAAATCAAGCACTTTTGAAAACTTACCAAGCCCAAATTTACTTTTGACAACCGACAGGCAGACATTAAATTGTCAGATACTAAATACAATTGGTTTGTCAAGCTTCAACATATAATCCTTTTTGTTAATCTTGCCAATCGTGTCTATAATTTTGTCACTCAGACCTTCGCCCTGGTTATCGCAACGACCAGGCCCACATCTCCAGCCATTCAGTGTCACGTCTCACTCAACGGCGGGGCACAGCACAGCCGCAGTTCAAGCCTCACCTCCATCCGAGCTGGGAGCTTTACTAGGCACGTAACGTAATCCTCGCCCAACGACCACCATCATCGCCGCACATTGCAATTCCTCACACGCGGCATTTGCGTCCACCTCTTGTCCATCTTCTCTCTTGTAGCGGTGCGCTTCACCACGCACTCTCGCCCATCATGGCTAACCAAACTCCCGCCGTTGTCATGGACAAGTACGTCTCACTTATCCCAGCCCCCGCACTGACGACGACAGCTAACCTCAGCTCACAGCGGCACGGGTTTCTCCAAGCTAGGTCTGTAACGACGAAATACGCTTCTGAGGCTATCATGTACTCTTGAGTTTCATGCTGATGCTCCAATCTAGGTTTCGCCGGTAACGATTCTCCCTCATTCGTCTTCCCGACCGCGATTGCGACAAAGGGGCCAACTGGCGGAGCTGGTGGCTCTGGTTCTGGACGTCCGGCTGTTGCGAACAAGCCATCTTTTCTTACGGGAGGTGCTGGAGCTGGAGGACATCTGAGCGGAAAGCGAGGTACCGAGGATCTCGACTTCTTTATTGGCGATGAGGCGATAGCAGCTTCTGGCGGACCTGGTAGGCAGCCATATGAGCTCCAATTCATTGGATTCAGCTGATAAGTTTAGGGTATGGTCTTCATTATCCGATCCGACACGGTCAAATAGAGAATTGGGTATGCTTGCCGACTAATCCGACATGACCTATAATTGACCGCCTTTAGGACCACATGGAACGATTCTGGTCCAACTCCATCTTCAAGTATCTGCGAGTCGAGCCTGAAGACCATTACTTCCTCCTTACCGAGCCCGTGAGCATATTTCGCCCTATACGACGTCAAACATCAAACTAATACACATAGCCACTGAACCCGCCCGAGAACCGTGAGAATACCGCCGAGATCTTCTTTGAGTCCTTCAACTGCGCTGGAATGTACATTGCCGTCCAGGCCGTTCTTGCTCTGGCTGCTTCTTGGACGTCTTCAAAGGTCCAGGATCGTTCGTTGACTGGTACGGTCATTGATTCTGGTGATGGTGTCACTCACGTCATTCCCGTTGCCGAGGGTTATGTCATTGGATCTTCTATCAAGTCAATTCCCATTGCCGGTCGAGATATCACCTACTTCGTTCAGTCCCTTCTGCGAGACCGAGGCGAGCCCGATTCTTCGCTCAAAACGGCCCAGGAGATTAAAGAGGAGTACTGCTACGTGTGTCCCGACATCGTGAAGGAATTCAGCAAGTACGACCGGGACCGCACTCGATTCGCTCAGCACGTTGTGTCACACCCCAATGGTCGACAGGTTTCCGTTGATGTCGGTTACGAGCGCTTCCTTGCCCCCGAAATCTTCTTCAACCCCGAGATTTATAGCTCCGACTTCTTGACTCCTCTGCCCGTGGTTGTCGACGGTGTCATTCAGCAATCGCCTATCGACGTCCGACGAGGTCTTTACAAGAACATTGTTCTTTCTGGTGGAAGCACATTGTACAAGGATTTCGGTCGCCGATTACAGCGAGACATCAAGCAGCTGGTAGATGCCAGGATTCGAGCCAGCGAGGTCCGCAGTGGTGGTGCTCGTAGTGGTGGTCTGGACGTGTCCGTTATCACTCATAAGCGACAGCGACATGGTCCTTGGTTCGGAGGCAGTCTCCTTGGTCAAACCCCTGAGTTCCGATCATACTGCCATACCAAGGCCGAGGTAAGACGAATTGTATACTGTATAATGACCATGACTAACAACGTCACAGTACCAAGAATATGGACCCAGCATTGTGCGAAGATTCGCTTTGCTTGGTGGACCCGGTGGCTCTTGATTTACGATATAGACGATCAAGAATCACTCTTCAATTGACTCCCCGGATCAACAGCAAGCTTCCTAGAAAGAGCTATTCTTGGAGTACGCAGAAGAGAACAGTGGGCGTCTACTGTAGAGTGCAATGAAGAGGCGCTCGTGGCGCAAAAATCTCAATTGATAATTATGCCTAAAGTGATGCAACTACAAGTGGGAGACAAGAGATGGCAAGACGAGAAGAGACGAGACGAGACGGTAGCACGTGTTGAAGAGTTACATTAGTCGTTTTAAAATTCATATTCCAAAAACATGTCTCTTTTCCCCGCTCTACTACATAGCAACGTTGGAGTCTACCCAATCGATGAATGCATGATGCGTTTAACTTCGGCACGTCAGGAAGTCAAATATAGGCGTTCTCCGTTACCAGTCTCTCATATCATATTTCACAAATTCAATTATTCCCTGTAATTGACGTTCCAGACAAGAAAAGAACTTCTGCAGCTAAGAAACGAGCAGTTCGTAAAAGATACGCTTAGACGCTCTAGATGCCCTTCATAAGCAGTGGTCTGATTTTTTTGGTTTCTGGACGGTTGATGATGTTCTAGAAGTGGCTTGGTGGCTGGCAGGGGTTGCAGAGAGGGTTGCATCAGATTCGTAGTGGATGGAGGGGTAACTCAACCCCCATCATGGTGATATTTTCATACATGATATTATCCCGTCTCCTGGTAGAAAATTCGGTGTTAGTCACGATGAGACAACTTGACTTGAGCTTTTGGATAAACTCCGTGGGAATGTCTCCGTGGAAGTTGGGTTATTGGCAATATGATATTTCATCTGCAAAATGGTCAAGCATGTTCGAAATCAGCTGTCTATCTTATGTAAGTCCATGTAAGTCCGTCTGTTGTGATACATGGAGACCAAGTGAGACTCGATCATAACCACAACAGCTCAGAGAACTTTACAGGATTATTAAGCATGTTTTTCGGAAGGACTCAATATAATTTAAGAGTTCTTATCAAATAGAGGATCATAGTAGACAATTAGGAATTTTATAATCTAGAGCAATATTTTCCCCCTCATAGACTATGTACATTGGGGCTTCAGTCGAACTCGAATAGCAAGCAGATAGTGATGCAAGGTAGCATGGAGGAAATCGTTGCTCCTCGTCATCTCAAGAGCTTATTGAAGAGTGCTGTATTATTCATATCAATGTGCAGAGTGAAATATATCTTTTGGAAACCATTGTTGATCGAAATGTTCGTTCTGTTATTTGATGCTAAGGGAAATCATAAAACTCATAAACTAGGGCTATACACAAAGTGTAACCAAGATCATTCATCTGGCTACTTCGACAACACCCGCCAGAAAACCCAAATCAACTCCCGCCTGAACTCCTCTTTAGAGGGTAAACCCCTTTGCGCGATGGGTAGCCCTGTTTATCTTTTTTGGGGCGTGCTTTTGCTTTTTGGCGCACTGCCCAAGCGACAGCCGCGCGCTTATCGGCTGGTGTCGACGACATAGCGACCGACAATTTGGCCAGCCTTCATGAGCTTGTAGACCTCGTTGAGCTCAGAAAGACCGACAGTCTTGAAGGGAACCTTGATGAGACCGCGGCGGAAGAAGTCAATGGCCTCAGCGGTATCAGCACGGTTGCCGACGTAAGATCCCTTGATGGAGATCATGCGAACAACTGTGTCGAAGACGGGAGCAGAGAACTGAGCATTGGCGGGGAGACCAATGCAGACGACAGTACCGCGAGAGCGGATGTACTGGGTAGCCTGTTGGAAGGGCTTCTCGTTGGTAGCGACGAGGAGAGCAGCGTGAGGTCCGAGACCATCGGAGGTGGTAGCCTTGACATCGGCGACAAGGTTCTTTGTTGTGGTGAAGTCGACATAGGCAGTAGCTCCGAGCTCCTTGGTGAGCTTTCCCTTCTCCTCACCACCATCGATGGCAATGGCATGGATACCCATGGCCTTGCAGTACTGGACAGCGATGGAACCGAGACCACCACCAGCACCGACGATGGCAATGGATTGACCGGCCTTGACACCGGACTCCTTGAGACCCTTGTAGACGGTGATACCGGCGCAGAGAATGGGGGAGATGGACTCGAGGTCACACTCCTCGGGAATGCGAGCAACGTGGATAGCCTTAGCAATGGCGTACTGCTGGAAAGATCCGTCGACGGTGTAACCGGAGAGGAGAGCCTCAGCGCAGAGAGACTCATCGGCGTTCTGGCAGTAAGAGCAGCTCAGGCAAGAGCCGTTGAGCCACTTGATGCCGACCTTCTCGCCAATCTTGACATCCTTGACAAGGTCGCCGCGGGCAACGACAACACCGGCACCCTCGTGGCCACCGACAAGAGGCAGCTTGGTGTCGAGGGGCCAGTCACCCTGCCAGGCGTGGAGATCAGTGTGGCAGACACCGGAGAACTTGACGTTGACGAGGACCTCATCGGGACCGGGCTTCTGGACGGGAATCTGCTTGTACTCAATGGCTGAGAAAGTGGTGAGTTAGTATATAAGACTCGACAATTATGGCATTATGGTGGGGGAGCTGTGGATAGGTGGGACTCGGTAGAGAACCTGGGGTTGTATGATATCTATGATATCAATGATATCAAGATGCAGAAGAGGTAATTGGGGCTGTAGATTGTAGGAGATAGGATGACATACGACCGGCGGTCTTCTCGAAAACCTGAGCCCACTGCTTCTCGGGAATCTGGGGAGCGGCCATTTTGATTGTTGGAGTGGTTGGTTGGTTGTTTGGTTGGAAGGGTGTCGAAAGGTTGTCGTGAAGACTGAAAAGTTGTTGAGAGAGTTGTAGATGTGATTGATGATCTGGATGAGGATGGAGAAGAAAGAAACGACTTGAGATCGATGGGAGCAGAGTTTATATAGATGTTGGACGGGCGATCCAGAGTGAAGGAACTGATCTATGTGGTATGGTCTGCTCTGCTCTGGTACGGTAAGGTATGGTACGTATGGATAGTACTCGGGCCTAAAACGTATGGTATGATGGGCCAACGGGGCAAGGATAGGCGTCTGGGTGTAGAAACTCAAGCCTCATCTTGGCGGTCGCGGGGGAGAGGGAGTGAGATTCATGGTGTTGAGGGGTGTGAGAGCAGAGACGAGAGAGATCAGAACAGATCAGACAAGAGAGTCTCTATTCTGGACTCGACTCGATTCTGATTAAGCCTAAGCCTAGGGGACCAGGTGAATCAACGAACAAGGGCCAAAGGGAGGGGCCACTTCGGCTGCACGGGGATCCGCATTTTGGGACATGCTCGTTGGACTATGCTTTTCGGGATGCGGCGAACGGTGAGCGCGATTGACTGGCAGTATCGTCCTATGCGTTTGTTGCATGGGTTGCGTGCGTGTGTGCGTGGGAGGAATAGTCTTAGTGTGTGTGTGAGAGGGAAACAGAGTGTGAGGTGAGGTTAGCTTAGCTCGGGTTGTTTGTAGTGGCGTCACCAGTGGATAGCCCGTGGACTGGACGAGTTAGGGATTAGGGAGCTTAGGCCCAGGGCAGGTCCCGTCCATCTCTCCATCTTCCCTGCAGCTTCTGCCCGTTCTCTACAGTTACGCATTGCTACGGTACCTGCCGCGCCTTACCGTAGGTCTGATCTCCTCACGGCGTGTTTCTGTCTGACCCCCCGCTCATGCCGGACCTCAACTTCCCCTCAGCAGCGGGCAGCTCTAGTGAGAATCGATGACAGTACGGAATAGCGCCAATTTCCAACAGTCTTGCTTGTACCTCTGGGGGGAAAGGTACTTCCATCCGCAGCTACAGAGCTAGGAGCAGATCTGGGACTCAATGGGGTGTGCAGTAGGAAAACAATTATCCGTAGTCATGATGCTCTAGTCTAAGGTTGGTACTGCAATAAAAAAACGTTGTTACAGCGGGAGGTGGTGATATTCTGGCGAGCATCCATCAAAAAATTTCGGTCACCAAAAGTCAGATGCTTTTTGCGGCCCTTTTCCCATTACACCGGGTTTTTGCCATTCAAACTGTAACAGGCCATAGAAACCCATTTTTAAAACGCCCGATGCCCAAAGATAGATAGCAAAGAGGAAACTGCGGTAAATTCGGATCTTTCGATTGCATATCCGGTCCTAATTCGGTTGCTTCCATTCATTGTGAGATCCTGCCCTGCCCTGTCTGTCTGTCTGTCTCAACATTGGATAACATGACATGACATTGATGAAAAGCCTCATGAGTGCCCCTAATTTGCTCTAACCTTGCAGGGCATGCGAATTGTGGATTAGCAGGGTCCTGTCCCAGAAAAGGCGCTTTACATCAATCTAGCAACTATTCTAGGAGATGCTTCATCCATCCCACGCGTTTCCTACTGCCAGCCTCCTTGAGCTAGAATAGCTTCTCATCACCAAGCGCATCCGTTGAGCCATGTGGGAGCTGCACTGCCTGTTACATCTCATAGGTTGGTGGATTACTGGGGTGGTGTTTGGCAGCGGCTCCGTACCTTAGCACGGAGTTGTAGGTGTGGCATCACTTGTTTGACGCCCCTAAGCTACCTAAGGTAGGGATGGGTGCATCTTGAATGAAACGCTCAATTATGTTCATCTGCCTTTCTCGGCGTCAATCAACTGCCGTTACGCATTCAAATTTCCATATTTGCGGACCCAAGGAGGTTTCAATTATGATTCCTGTGGATTAATGCCTCAAATGCTTTCAATTTGATATCATGATTACTTTGATCTTAATCGTATCGTTAAATCTCGCCATTCGCGTTATCCATCGCCGAGTGTCGGCGTTATTGGATCCGTTGGCATGGAGGGGCAACAGATCGTCAAAGCTTCCTTCCGTGACATCAGCAAAGTAACTTGACATGAGGAAGGAAGGGATTTCCTCTGCCAACAACCAAAACCAAGAATTTCTTGTCATGGATACTAATCATGCTCCCTCACTGAATCATCTGCAACCTCCCTTTTACCGGTAACGAGCCAACGGCGCTAGAAACCGCTCGAAAGGATCTCGTGGAGGGCATGCAGTCATTCCAGCAAAAAGCCACGGCGATTACCCCAAAATACGGTATAAACCACCAATACCATCATGGCCGGTACTACGGCTGGTGCGTCAAGGCACGGAATAGGAATATACTGTGCTAAACTGTTATACGACAGTGGAGAACCACGTCAATCAATATACAATTATGGCGTGTACTTCTGAAGGCATCCTCACTTTTCCCCGCACTCTCATCAGACATGGCGCAGGTCCCCCAGATCATCTAGCACCGCGCTATTGGGAAGCAACTTCGGATCCGTGAACTCACATGAAGCTCCAAATGAGGATCTTCCCCAGACAGATAGATCTTGGGTATACACGCAACGCCCAGCACTTGAGTTTATCTTGACTGGTATGCGAAGGGACCGTCTTCGGGTCCATGGTTCATCCCAGCCGGATGGATGGAGGTCTTTTGGGAAGTGCGGGGAAGCTCTAGCTCCGTCCGTTACGCACTGAAGACACCTTGACTCGAAATCCCTGCAATATTGCTGCTATACCAACGCTGGACAGTGCTGCGGACTCATGCGGATTGGTGGCCGCAACACATGTCTCCTGCGAGATTGAGCAGTTCACTCAATCAAAGACCAGCTCCGGATTTCTGGTACAGTTTCCAACAGTTGAGCAGACCTTGAGATGATCGTGTCAAAGGCTGCATGAAAACGACTTGGTATAACAATATAACAGTGTCTAGGCCGTGCCTCGCTTATATCAGTATACTGTAAGCCCATCAGATATGGCACGAGCAAGGACTGACAGAACCACATGCGCATGTTATGTATGCACAACTAATTGTTCGGCAAGTCAGTTTCCTCTGCTTCAACTGTCTAGGTTAGTCACCTGAATTCAGTATTGTCTAAGCGACTCATGAATTTGGTGCAACATTTCACGAGCATATCAAAGACGCTATTGGTCAGATTTTACTCCAACCTATACCACCGCTTCTCGTTCAGGCTCCGGGTGGCCGGGCGTTGTTGTTTATGGCAATTGGCAGTTTGCTAGAACAAGCCTTAGGAAATGCCATCGCAACCCACCCTGACACAAGTCTCAGTCACGATTGCGGATAGATGTACCTTGTCTATCAACGCTACATTGACTTAGAGCAATGAGCTTGGGGCATCTGGAGCCTAACGATCAAACTCCCTAGCCATTCTCGTACCCTTGGCCACCCCAAGTTCCGTCGCCAAGTGCCATTTTCTTCTCGAACACACAACTGGTAGGGGAATGATTGGATGCAGTGTTTGGCCTGTGGCAACACCTCATCTACCCTCAACTGCTGAAGATCCACCTTCCACGATACCTTCGCAGGGATTGTCAAGATGTGCTTTGCCCCATGTCGATTTTCCTCCCCGCGTGTCGGTCCAGAGGGAAATTGGCTTGCGAGGTTTTTGGTCCTTGAAAGAGCAACTAGGAGTGCATAATCTGTGTAAGTGAAGATGCTAATCGTTTCCCCTCACAGCTTATCCAGCCAACACTATGGATGATGTATACAAGCTCGAAGGCCAAGCTGATGCTAGTCTGTGATCTATAATCAAGCACGAAGACGTTATTCAAAGTTCTTTACCTTCGATACTGCCTAGAGTAAGGGGAGCCGGATCTAGCTTGACCAGGTCGTCACATCTTGAAAGTTGAACCCCATGTTACTTAGATCATCATATCTGGGGCAGGGTCCGTGGGTTCCTGGGCCCTCCGCGTTTTCAAGCCGCGCTTATCCCTCTAGGCCCCGTCATCAGGCCCGTGCAGTGCTAAAACGGCATCCACTGCGGCTCCGCAGTTTTAACTTGCATGAGCCGCAGTTGTTTTCCCCGCATCGATATTGCGGCACGCCCCCCGGACCTTGGAGACGCCCTGAGAACGGCTGAGCCCCATCGAGTCCAGCCATGCGTGTAAATGCATCCCTTCCTCCTGGCGCTGCCTGTGATACAGGGCCCCAGACTTGAAAAGTTGTTGGCCTCATGAGACTTCTCGGATCTGGAGAAACGGAAGCATTTCACGGGGTCATGTTGGATCGTTCAGCTTCACACTATACCTGATCCAATGATGCTACGGTGAGCTGGCGCAAAAATACGTGGCTTTACCTT
Organism: Fusarium acutatum; assembly: GCA_012932015.1. Lineage (NCBI taxonomy): Eukaryota > Fungi > Ascomycota > Sordariomycetes > Hypocreales > Nectriaceae > Fusarium > Fusarium acutatum. Next base: position 54,996 of record JAADJF010000033.1, read on the forward strand.
CTCATGAGGACAATCTGGAGCCATGATACCCAGATCTGGGGTAGTCATGGTCAACATTCTACCCCAGGCTTTAGCAGGCAGGTATTCTTGGGGTTGTGCGTGCCGCTTTATTGGCCGATATGCCTGCGATGGCATCCATTGCGACGAGCTGTCAGTGTCAACTTGAAGCGTTTGTCCGAGGGGGTGCTGTGTTCCATGGACCGGGGAAATGCTCACATGAGAGCTAATTTCTTGCATGATTGCTCGTTGCTTTGTCTGCATCTCTCATTGTTTCTGTGGTTTTGCAGCTCTTTGAAGTTCACTCGAACGGCTGGTCATGATGGTTTCTCGTCCCATTCTTGACCATCCTCGCACAATACTCATTCGATTTCCTGAAAAACCAGCGTGCAAGTCGGATTCCATTAAAGACTCCATATGCACATCTGCCCCAAACCTCTCTTCTCTGTGCAAACACTGACTAATTTGCATTTCCTGCTCTCTCCAGGGCTTACTGTCGTGTTCAGTGTCTCCCGCGCAGCACTTCGTACGAGGGAAACGACTTCACAATATTCAAGAGCATGTCAGTTGAGTTGCCCCGTAAGGGCTTGCGTATGGCGGTGCTCTCGCGTTTCTTCGCAAATTACCCTCGTTCCTTTCAGGTTAACCAGCTATGAAAGTAGTTGCCAGCCGTAAGGTTAAGCCTTCGGCTGCTAACCAGCTGGATAAATCCGGAACAAGCGGGTTGATAGAGCTGTTGTATGCTGTCCAGCTGGCAACAGTCAAGAAACGAGCTTCAAGATTGCTGAAAACAACACTTTTGATACGACATTCAGGATTCGTATCAAGCGCAATACGTGCTACACGTCGATCGAAGTTCACGTACAATGATGGGATGGCGGTATGTGTTCCAGACGATGAAAGTTAAAGTTGAATTCAATCAACTGTTTGGTTGGTTAAGAGGTTTATTTATGAAAACAGATGTTCCTCATTTTCTCGTTGCCCGAGACCATAAACACCGAATGTTTCCCAAGCGCTTGCAAAGCTAACAGATATTCAGATGGATCGATCGCTCGTTACGTCCTCGACTCGCCTCCTATCTTGGTGCAGCGCTCAGGCAGCGACCTCGACAGACTGCTCAACACCATCCGCCTTGCCGGAGTTGACCTTCTTGCCAGTCTTTGCGATCTTCTGGAGGACGGTATCGTAAGGGAGGGCGGTGACGACTTTGGCGGTCTGGTTCTCAAGGGACACATCGTAGCTCTCAACACCTGCAAAGGGATGTTGTTAGCAGCGGTCAGCGGTCATTTGGGGAAGTATTCATACCGTCGAGCTTCTTGAGAACTCTGTCGATGGCACCGGAGCAGCCGCCACAGCTCATGGTGATGTTAAACTCGTAGGTGTGAGTGTCGGTCATTGTGAATGTGTTTGTGATTTGTAATTGTGAGGTTGAAGAAAATGGCGGGGTATTTTGATATGTATCAAATGGAGATGCGAAAGCTGTCGGAATTAGAGGTCCGTGCTAAAAGTGGAAATTGAATTATGGGAAGTTGGAGAAGGAAGAGTCTGAAGGGGATTGTAAATAATTTATAGTCGTTTTAAAGGGGTATCTCGAGTTGCAGTCGTTGAAGTGAAGAATTGCCCGCACGGTGACTGTGACGGCGGAAGTGAATTATTAATAACTAACAACACTTGTTCTCTGTGCTTGGACGCCGCGATAATTGCGCAATTCGTTAGAGGGAGGCGACTACGCCTCAGGTTCAGATGAAACGTGCTCAATACAACGGGGAAACTTTTCTGAAACGCCTCTGACGGATAATTACTCCGAGTCTTGGGCCTCTTTTTGCTTCTGAATCACTGTTTCGCTTCTGTTCCCTATGTCACAGTTTATGCCTTTTATCTCGCTGGTGCTTCGGCTGTCACTTGATGAGTAACTTGCTCAGTGCCTGAAGGGTCCGTGTAAGTGAAGTCTAAAATTAGGTGCTAGGTAATTACAGTCAAAGATCGTCTCTCGTCATCTTGGGCTACGGTGACATAAGCCGTAGATCAATTATAGAGTGATAGAAGTAGAGGGACCTGAATAACATACTCTGTCACTTAAGACTGTGGTGATTTGCTTTGTAGACTGTTTGTGAGGTGAATTTCTCGTCGGATGAAAGGGTCGCTTCTACTAAGATGCTACCCTATACCACATATGAAATCCTGGATTCTGCTTCCCATTTCACTGCCTATTCTTTAAAGATTTGTTGTGACCTTTCATGAATTGTTTACTTACCTGTATGTTATAATCAGTGTCTTGCTGATGACCTACATTTGCGCAATGACGAGTGTAGTCGAAGTCCTACAGTCAATGAAGCACAACCTTGTGTCATGTCAAAGCCACAACCCCGTCAAACCATGTCTGACTTTGAGCCACGATCAACGTTTGTTCATCTTATCCATCAGTTTGTCACGGCACTAAGAGATGCACATGTGATTCGTCATTCTTGTCTTTGGTCTAGAGAATACGATACTGACTCACACCGAACCAAGTCAACGGTAGTTTAGTCTCGGAGGAGAGACGCCGTTGAAGTAAGGAGACTCTTGCTCTCTTATCTTCAGCCGTTTATCCAAAGAATGCAACGAAACAATTGCCTTCCAGAAACATCAACCAGAGTCCCAGTCCCAGTCCCTGCAGATGCATACATCAGCCACCATTCATTCTCCTGACTAGAAAAATAGCCTGTCGGACTGCAGCGAAATCAGATCACCTGCTAACCAAAGTGTTCCGTTTATAGCACCGAAAAAAAGAGCCTCATGGGGCTCTTCCGCAGCGGCTCGGCCCTATACCTTACCCATGACCCAAGAACCATTCAGAGCCGAGATACGGGGACAGGCAGATGAGATTCTGATAAGTTTTCGAGATGAGGCTCTGCGTTGGCGTTATTCTAGAAACAAAGCCACAGGGCGTGTACGATATACGCCCATATGCCCCCGGGTATCTGGCCGAGCATCCATGATCTGATCTGACGATGGCAGGGGTCGTGGGTTTCGATCGCGGCTGTTTTCTCGGTGTAAAGAGGCTGTGCCTCGCTAGATCTCGATATGTGGACTTGGCCTTCCGTTGAAGTCACGATATAGTTTGACTGTACTTGATTTTAACCCCCACGGTGGTATGACGGAGTTTTGGGCATGTTGCAGGGTCTAACATGTAAGATGCACATCAGAGAACGTCAATGGGTTCGTGGGCTCTTACGTATGGGCTGGAAGGGTTCTTGATATCGATGATCTGATGTGATGTTGGGCTTATCTTGCGGTGAGTGGGCTTCGGTTTAGCCGGGAGGGTATTAGTAGGGGTCTTGGTGATTCATCGTCTGGACTGTGGATGGATGGGTGATGTATCATTTTGGTTCGTAGATGGGGTTGTTGTATTTGCCATTGTGGTGTAGATGCAGATACTGTGATCTGTATATGGTTGGCTTTGGTGTTGAGCTATCCATGACCAGATATCGAAGCACGTGTTTATTCGATGGACTCCTCTCTCTTATGGATGAACTTGCGGACTGTAATCGTGTATCTTTTGGAACCAGTATGAGTTGAAGAGTAACTATAAACCTCGGCATTCATAGTATTATCACAGTATCCTCAACTCGTTGAGATATGCGAATCAGGTCTACTAGGCCCGTATTAGTTTACGAGAGACTGAATAACTGGTAAACCGGGTCATATAAATACATTGGTATAAAACTCTTGAGTACAGCAACTCGAACGATAGAAATACATCCAACACCACTATGTCAGAGCCAAGGAGGCAATTCCTTCACAGTCACATGAATCTGCGGTGTCTTCAGCTTCTCCTCATCCTCATCCCAAATCTCCGGATCAACCTCAGTAGTGCTCCACAAATCATCAATATCCTCGAGCCACTCCGCAAGCTCACCCTCTTCAACAAACTCACGACCCGTTTCTTCATCAGTGTAATGAAATTCAACCTCATCCTCACGCTGTAGGAACTTGTCAAGCTCCCACCGTGGCTGCACCGGTGCGTCCAGAGGTATTTTGACTTCTGCAATATGTGCTACATCAGGCAGCTGTCTCTTGATCGTATGGGCTTTGGGGAGTTCGTTCCACACGACGTAGATGGCCTTGATGTTTTTCATCCACGGCAGTAGACCTGCCATGTTGCTGATGCTGTAGTAAGCTGTGAATGCCGGGAGTGCAAGGTATTTGATGCTCTCCATTATACGAATGACAGCAGCTTGTTCATCATCATTCTCCCAATCCACAGCCAGAAGTTGGAAGGATTCCCATTTATGTCGAGAAACATAGAGAATATCTCGCTCAGCGTCAAAGGGACGAACGAGGATATCGCCTTTGGTCTCTTCGCGAAAATACCACTCCAAGTTATTCTTCTTCCTCCATTGCTCAACCATTCGGCGACCCTCTTTGCAAACAGCAGCACAAGTGGGAACAGGCACTTGAACACGAGGAGGTCGACTCAATTGTTGAATGCCTTGAGTAGTCATGTCGTGAAAGGCAACGCCAGGGGGAGAATACTGTGCCCACCAGTCCATGTTGTACATGTATAAGGCAGCACCACCATCTCCTTCAGGGAGTGTGTGCTCCCAAATAGTGACACGCACTTCTGGTGGAAGTTCGGTGAATTGTGGGAATGATTGATTCATTGCGAGTTCAAAAGAGGCACTGAATTTTATTGTATTGATAGTCACAATTGAAGTTGTGGTGTAAGTGACGTGAAAGAATTAAGGTCAGAGACGCGCTGAAGCGCGTCTCTGACCCAGGTTTTTATATCCGTGTCCCGGCAGCGAGTTAGGGCTTTAACTCTTCATTTTCCAGTTTCATACCGCCAATTAGTTAGTGCCGTGGACAACGTAATATACCCCTTGCAAGGATCAGCTCAAATGTAATTTCGTTACGGCCCAAGTCTGAGAATATTAGAAATGCTGATGGTGGTGATGATTTTGTTGGGCTTCAATATAATAGCGTGGATAACTTGTCTAGTGGGTATAGTTGATCAGTGCAACGACAACGGCATTTCGCTCAGAAACTAACCGGGAATTGACTACTGGTATATGGCTTCGATCGTGATTGATATGATACAATTTAGACGTAATATATTCATGATATGTATTTATTCGACCACATTAACTACTTGGGCAATCCTTCCAAGAACATCAGATACTCCTAAAACCTCGCCTCAACCTTCTTCTCAACATCCTGCAACGCCCACTCACTCCTGTTCTTCTTACTCCTCACCAAATCAACCTGCTCCTGCGTGAACCCCTTGGCCTCAACAGCAGGATTATACCCCAACTTGTTCCTGTTACCAACCATGGTCGAGTTCACAGCCTGAGCGACTCCTCCATCTGCTCTCTTGTAAACAGTAACCACCGCTGCACCTCCAAGACCGAGGTTGTGCTGAAGACAGTATCGTGTGTTGGGTGTAGCACGGTTGTTGGCCCAGCCTCGAAGATGCCAGACCAACTCAGCGCATTGCGCAATGCCTGTTGCGCCGAGGGGATGGCCCTTGGAGATAAGACCGCCTGAAGGGTTGATGACGTATTTTCCTCCGTAGGTGATATCTCCTGAGCGGACGAGTTCGTGTGCTTTACCCTTGTCACAGAGACCAAGAGCGTCAATGGTAATCATCTCATTTGCGCTGAAACAATCATGCAACTCGACGACCTGACAATCACGAGGTGAAATACCAGCTTGCTGAGTAGCCTCCTTCATAGCACGCTGCGTCATCTCATAGCCCATCAGGTCAATAGCGCTTTGGGAGAAGAGACTTGGTGCATCAGTTGCGAGATGCTGACCTGCGATCTCAACAGCCTGTTCTCGCAGATGAGGACGGGCGTTGAGGAAGGCTTCAGATACAATGATGGCTGCTGCGCCACCGTCTGAAGTTGGGCAGCATTGGAGTTTGGTGAGGGGTTCGTGAATCATGGGAGATTGGAGGACTTGTTCCTTGGTGTAGACTTGTTGGAACTGAGAGTAGGGGTTCTTGGGTGAGTGGGCATGGTTGATGCGTGCAATCTCTGCAAAGTCCTCGGCTGTTGCTCCGTATCTAAATAAGTTAGTACAACCATATCCTAGTTATGCTGTGTATAAGAGGTGCTCACTTCTCCATATACTCTCTTCCAGCGTTACCAAACATCTGAGCAGCCCCGGGAGCGTTGGTGACACCCCTAGTCTTAGCCATCATCTTGATCGATGTCCCAGTAGGGTTCTCTCTATCCTTGAAGTTACTCTGCAAACTGCCCGCGGCCATCTTCTCGAAGCCCACGACCATAACACACTCAGCAGCACCGTGCTCGACGAGGGTTCTAGCCATGTTAAGGCCAGTGCTGCCTGTCGAGCAGTTGTTGTTGACGTTGTAGATGGGAATCTGGGTCATGCCGAATTGGTAGAAGACGCGCTGGCCGCATGTGCTGTCGCCGTAGCAATAGCATGCAACGCCTTGGTCAACATCATCGTAGTTGATCTGGGCATCAAGAAGAGCTTTGATACCGGCTTCGAAACCGAGCTCGGTGTAGTCGACTTTGCCACGGGGTTTGATGAATTTGGTCATGCCCACGCCAAGGACGTAGACGGGTGACTTTTTCTTCTCAGGCATCGTGGCGGTATTGTTTTGTATATGACTAAGGGTAGAGTAAGGGTGGGTATTCTATGCCAGGAAAAAGAACTTGCTTGCTATGGATGAATACCGAGAAAGATGAGTTGCTTGAATGAGGTTCAGATGCCAGACAAAAGGGAATGTTCATTTATGTATAAAACATGATATCACCACCATTAGTTATTCAACAACCCCAGGATCGACGAATTTACCCCGGCTTTCATCCCAATTCGGTAAACAACTCGGTCCAAGCAGAAACTCCCATCAAATAGAATCGATTCTCTCGTTGCATTCACTGCCCTAGCTTCAATCATCAGATAGTGCGGGGGCGTCTAAAAAGCAACCGAGATGCCGAGGCTCGTTTGCTGCTTCAACATTTCCTCTTTGGGTCGGCAACGAATTTTCAATGGCCCGTGAACTGACTACGACAGCGTTTTTACCCCGATCCTAGGAAAAACAGAGAATTGGAATGGGTTTGGTATGCGAGAAGTAGTTACAATCCTTTCAGGGCATGAGTCGGGAGAATTAGTCAAGGTTAAAGTCCGCTCCCGGCCGAATACGTCGGCGCCGTGTTCAATCGGCCGAGTAGACACAACAACTCACGATCGAGATGACGAGGTATTAAAGCAAGTCATTTCTAGGCATTTAATGCGAATGTAAGGTCTTGATTTGCCATGCAATGCCTTGGTTTGAGGCTCGTTCATCCGTCTATCTTGTCATTGTCACGTTCTTGGACAACCCCTGAAGCCTCATCTCACTTACACCAAACTCACAATGCATATCCTCCTCCTGAGTTCTTCAAACCACAACAGCGCTCGTATTATCCAATCTGCTCTATCTCGAAACTTTACCATCGCTTTTCTTACTCCCCAGACCTCGCAAATTCCTCATCAAGCAAACGTCACTCTGATCAACGGCCTACCTGCATCCCAACACGACCTCGAAATAGCTTTACAGACACCAAAGCCCCCTGAGGCAGTCATACTCGCTTTCTACAACACTCATGTTCTCGAAGCAGTCACTCACACTCTGATCAGGGCTCTAAAAGCCATTCAGGCTGCTAAATTAGAGGAAGCAAAGGAAGAAGCAGCAATGCCTCTTCGTCTTGTGTTTATCCAAAGTAACGCGATGCAGTTAGAGGCAGACGGTTACAAGAGAGTCGATAGAATAGTACGAGAAAGCGGTTTGCCTTTTGATCTCGCTCAGTGTCCTCGTCTCGCTGGGGAACTCTCTGCCACCGTCCGGGCTTCGCCTGAAGAAGGCCGTGTTGCTGCTTGGTTGGCGACTGTCAAGAAAGCGAGAATGGCCCATTTCCCGCAAGATAAAGCATGGGAGAACAAGTCGAATGGGAGTGAAGAATCTGGAGTAGGTGACATCAAATTGAGATGACAGAAATTGCAATGATTCACCAGCCTAATTGAGATGGAGTTGCTTGCGGGGATAATTTTGATATTGATCCTTATCAAGAGCTCAATTGGCTCCCACCTCCATCCAATACATGTGATGTATTGTCCAAAGTCCATTCTATCGGTAACTTGACAGCAACTTGACTCATTAGGCCCCTGTTATATCCTAAACACATCTCTTCCTTTCCCTTGGTCTGTATAGGCGCAAAGCATACGAAAGCTCACGCTTCAACCATCTAATCCTAATGCGCCTCGCAGGGCCACGTATGGCCAACAGTACAAACGCATCTTAATACAAACGTCCCCGCAGGGAAATCCTTACCAACGCCCGCTGAACTTCCCAGACCCTGTATATCGTTCTTTTAAGTCCAGTTTGCCATCATCTTTGCAACTCACATATCCACACAAATACTCAAATCAATACCTGACAGCCGCTCAAGACAAAGAAAATTCAAGTAAAAAGGGGTAGTAAGAAAGCAGAGAACTCGCGACTCAAATCTTTCTTCGAACTGAGAAACTTAGATAGGCATCCATGCTCTTGAATTCTATTATTCCCATCCTTCCCACAACATCCAGTTGTCAAAGTCGTTCAGAGCTGCCGGGACTCCAATAGAATTTCGTTGGTACATGAATGGTACATGATGCCTGTATGCATCCCCTTGGTAGCCGTCGACGGGAACTCCAGTAGAGCCCATGGGAACACCATCGAGGTTCAGGTTGGTTGCCCTGAGGCAACGGTCCAATACAATGCGGAGGTTTTGTGTAACCTCATCTGTCTTAACTTCCGGTCTGGACACACATTCCAGAACAACAGCAAGACAGACCACGTCCTTGGTGTCCCGACCACTGATGTTGCGAACCAAAAGATCCAACGTCTTCTCCACAGTGCTGATAAGTCGTGATGGCGACCATAGCACAAGGTTCTCCGGGTTGTAGGTCGGGAAGTCGTCTGACGAGTCAGGAGACATGCGCAGAGCTTGCGAGCCAAGTCCGGTGCTATCAGAAGCTGGCCGAACTGCAGACCGTATGTAAAAACACACGCTCAAAGCCGCCTGGATAATATCCTTCTTCAATACCTGGTGATACATCTCGGCAATATCTTGGAAGTGCGCTAGCATAGGGTCTAGCTCGTCTAGATATTTCATGATCACCATTGAGGATCTCAGATATGCTCGAGAAATTTGACCTGGCGCGTCAGATGCTCCTATAGCGAAAGGTCGATAAAGTGCAAGTAATGGCCGTCGCACATGCATATCCAGGATGACCCTCGACCTCCATTGCTTGCTCTTCTGTGCATCACTTAGAATGCCCTGCCTAGGGAAAATGTAGTTGATATCATCAAGGAATCGCTCCAGCTTGGCTCCCACTTCCAGGATCTCTTGATAGTCTCGAATTGTATCGATGCGATTCAACATGTGTGCTACTTTCATCCGCACACCCAAAGTCATGGCCGCATAAACTTGCATCTGGTTGTCGGTAACCACGTCTATGGGTTTCGACTGCGGTAGCTCTTTCATATCTGGGAAAAGCTCAATATCATCCAGGTTGCGGGGCGGCCGACAAGTAAAGTCTCCTTCCCGTACCAAACAAGGAAGATTACTTGCGAGTGAGATATGGAGGTCCATATCAAGAATCGTAAACCATAACCGCCGCCGCATTTCGCCAAAGTATATGGGGATTCGAGGTTCAAATTCGGAGGGATCGCGGTGAAGACCCATTGTCATGGCCATACGTACGATGGAGCCCAGAGATGTCCAAGAGTCCTGGATCCGGGGGGTGATCATTCGCTGCGCATGTAAGAGCAAGACCTCAACCTGAAGTACCTCGAACTCAACCAGCTGTTTTCCTCTCAGACTATCCAGCCATGTTCGTACCAGAGCACATGCTGTTGGGATATGGACGCCGTCAGATCGCTCGTTGCCAAGCCCTTTTGATTTAGTTTCGAATCGGGATGCGAGGGAGCAAAGTGAAAGTAGTTGTGGCAAGAAATACTCGGACTGTATTTTCCCTTCCCAGAAAAGATTGTACTGCTCCATGAACATGGGCAAATGGACGATACGATAGATGGTCTCCGATGTATCGACATATGAGGCGACAAGCCTGTCACATACTGCCTTTTTAGGTAGAATATCAGTCATCCGCTTCTGAACGGGCATCATCGAGTCCACAAAGACGGTGATCGGAGACAAAGATTTCCGGTACTCGTCGATGAGCGCTTTGTGAAATCGCTTGAAGTTTAGCAGAACATCTCGGACGCCATTGTTATTCGAATTGTTTGCCATGAACTCCTTGGCTTCGTCAAACTATGAAGTTTAGCAAACATGTACTTCAAGGTGATATCAAGGACAATTACCAGGTTGAGCAAGACACGAGGACTATTTTGGCCGTGATATCTTGTTCGCAACGCTCCTTGCTTGACTGTCAATCCTCGGATGGTCTCAGAAGACGCAGCAATTAGCCTGCCACCACTGCCTTCCGAAACAACGGGACTTCTGGCCATGAGTTGCCTTTCAAGCCTTTCCATGCGTATTGACAACTCTTCGAGTGAAGGCGCGGCCCCGGTATCCCCGTTGCGGATAGGTCCATATGTTGAATCGTTGCTAGGGAGAGGAGTGCCCGAATTGAATATGCCGGTGTTGCAATTGCGCTTCGCTGGTCGAGCTGGTTCTGGCATTTCGGTATCTGAGCCTTCAGAGAGGTTTGCGGAATCATGATCCATAGCATATTTGCAGGTTCGATTCGATTTCTGGCATTGAGAACAGGGACAAAGCCGATCGCATCGTAGTTTGCGCTTCCGGCATTCGGTGCATGACTTGACTGGCCTGGGTCTCTTGACACTTCGTTGTTGCTGCTGCTGTTGCTGAGTGAGCGCAAGACCCTGCGATGGCGTTTGCTGGTGTAGATGGTGTGGTGGCGTTTGTTGCTGCGACAGCGGCGCATCGTAAGCTGTTGAGCTTAGAATAGACTGTGAAGCTGCGGCCGGGGCGCTGCCACCATCGTGGGTAATTGAGTGCGCTGTGGTCATCTCGGGCATGCCTGCGGCCATGCGACTGACTGCCAGAGGACTATTCGATAAGGATAAAGCTCGAAGCTACAAGGGAACGAGCGATACGGTGGAAAAGTGGTCGGCGGAAGCCGTATGCGAATCAGAGAGGCGCAAGTACGCGAGGTCGAACAAACGGTCAACGAGCGAGGGTCCGGTGAAAGTGCGCTGACCAGTTTCGAGGAATGAGCAATAAGTGGGATGCGGTGGTATTCACGATGCCAATGACAGCCTCGGCTGGGAAAGGTAGACAATGGTAGGTCGCTGGCGCACTGGGCTCGCAACTGACATGGCGGATAACGAAATAGAAGGAACTCGAGCAGAGTTATGGAGGAAGTAAAGCCAAGAGCAGAGTTGTCTAAGGCGAAGCCGAGACGGATAGGCAAGTTAGAGCCTAGAGGCACCACCAGGCACACAGCTTCGGATAGGAAACGGGGCACAAGGCACGGGACACGGGGGACAGCCAGGACCACACCGGTAGACGTAAGGTTGGTGGTAAGTGTAGACCTTTGGTTGCGGGTGGGATGGGACAGGGCAGTTTGAACTTGCCAGGCCAGGGTCGTTGAGCTTTACCTTGTTCGAACAGGACGCAGTTGACGCCGTGGAGCTAGCCTAGAGCTCAGTGGCAGTGGTCCGGTCCGTTGCCTCTCTTTTTTTTCTGGATGTTCCGTCTGATTCAGCCACCCCAGACACGCGCACGCGCGAGTCGGGCGATCCAGCAGCGCACCTGCGGGCCTGGCTACCTGGCTGCAGATGAGAGCTAGGGTAGTGGACCCGTTGCGTTGGGCTGGGTTGGAGTTGGGCTGGACCTCCGTAGAGTCGTACTGGAGGGATATTCTCGGTTTGTTAGATACGTGATGGCCCCGAGATGTGATTGGTCTCGAAGCGCATTGTGCGAGGTACAAGGATGATTGTTGACTGCTTGATGGTGGGATCTAGCACATGGCACAGTGATCGCCAAACTCCTTAATGTTGACTTTAATCAATGACTGAGTCGTTTCGTTCCGGGACTGCTTAAATGCCAGGAGGCGCTGGAGTCGCCGTCTGGAGCTGGAAATATTTTAACTTGGCGGGGGGCCGGTTTGATCGGCCGATGGAGACAATTCAACGGGACCCAAGACACCGTACCTTGTCTTCGATAGGCGTTATAGAGACTGAGGGACCAGAACCTGGCTAGAACGTCAGAACGGGTCCAGTTCTTGGTATTGTAGATCGCCTGTGATCGCTTGGCGAGAGAAGTGGCTATTGTGTGTCAAGTTGAACAAGATAGGAATGTATTGTATGGTCAATAACGCGATTGGACCCCAGAAACAACAGAAATGTGATGAGGCGGTTATTCTCAAATGATCATTTGATTTTGTTTATGATAGATGATGAAATAGACGTTCTCGGTGTGCAGTATCCACTGGGTTGCGACAGTGGAGAAAAGGCTCCTCCTTCTCTTTTGTCAGACTGGATTCCGATATTGGACGGACTCTGCCACAGAAGGCAGGTACGAAAAGACTGTAATTACCTTCCCAGCGCCCAGCATCAAGATTGGATGGTTGTTGGGGAAGGCACCAACAGTTGTAGTGGTGTCCTTCCCTTTCATCTCGGAGCCGATCTCTGGGCCTAGACCATTTGACCTTGAAAGCAGGTGGTCTCGATCGCTGCTGTGCTCCCCCAAAAGGATACATGAGTCGCTCGTGATACCTTGGAACTGATCCTGATTTCGATGTTCGCTATCAGTAGCACGAATCCTGATTCAAATGTAATCATCATCAGCACCTCCTCCTTCTGTGATCGACAGCCTCGACCGGTCGTTTCTCTGTCCGTGCCTTTTCGGGGCCGCTATCAAATGTCACCGCCTGGAGTCCTCAACATCGAAAATGCTTGGCCACATGGCTCGTGCCAAACCAGGAACATCCATCAAAGATTATCAAGAGATTACCAATCCGACGAAAGCCGAGAAAACGCACAAAGAACGGGAATTCGATGAATCTACGGAGGGCCTTGAATGGAGATCTGCATATGTAACTATGCCGATCGTGACACTTGACTTACAGCACAGGCACAGCACGGTTTTGCTTGGCCCATCGCCCATCAGCGGGTTCACCACGGATTCAAAAATAATCCTTTCGGCCGACTCATGTGCTCCATCGAATCCCCAGTCTCCTCCGCACGCGCAAACCCGTGCTTTTCGCAAGCATTTCCATTCAATCCCCGGGCCATCGACTTACACAAGACATCTCAGTCTCACTTTTACTTTTATTATGGGGTCGTGAGATATGTTTAGCACAAGCGTCATTATCTAAGCCTCAATTATTGCGAGTCTCGAAAGGCAGAAAAAGAACGCAATGGCAAGGATTTGGTTTGCGATAAATGATGCTCGGCCTTTCGCTCTCAAAAAAAAAAAAAGTCTGAATCGAGCTGCTTGACTAGATACAAGCGTCTGCATGGAACGACAGCCCATCTGCTGGCTCTCCGCCAGTTACCATAGTTGTCTTTGGCTTCTCATTGGCATTAACATGCTCGGACAAAATGGCCCAATTGGCTCCTTGAGGCTAGAACCATTCTCCACCACGTTTCACCCTGGTTGACGTCCCCAGAGTTCAGAGTCCAAAGTCCCAGACCGAGTCGAGTCGCGAGCCACAGTCTGACTTGGACCATGCCTGGTGTATCATGTGCTCCGAATCATCAGCCATGAATTTTACATGCGCCGCATGCGCCTGAATTGCTACGACAAGTAACTCTAGTCGGCCGACGATGTGCTCCGTGCTTCTGATTTAGGTATCGGGTTTCTCGGCTCCGAGAAAAATCCCCATCGTCGTTATTCGTTCCTCGGATCGTTCTCGACAAATGCTAATATGCCCAGGCCAGGACATGGGTATCTTCTATTGCTTGTATTTGTTCATTGTCTTTCAGCTGCGCACTCCTGGCTGGCTCATGTTGACACTTTTGCTCAGCAATACAAATTAATGTTGTTTCACATCCAGGTCTCTCATGTACCAAAATGCCGCGATTAACTCTCTTAAACGCAATCTCTCAATACAGCATAGCTGTAATGGAGTGCTTGCTCAACAAGTCCTAGCCGCCTCTGCGAACTGCTGTCTTCATTTGTCCAGGATGACTGCCATGCACTAGACAGGGCTGAAAATGGCACGCTACGGCCGCAAGGGACAGAGACTCCGGAATCCTTTTACCACCTTGAATCAATACCGACTTTTCTTGTGAGTGAGATATGAAGCTGGCAGATTTGTGAAAGCTTATACAAATCGCCAGCACAGCATAGGTCTTGCTATACCCTTTCAAAGTCCAAACAATCACTCGAAAATTTACGACAACCCCTGTCAAAGTGCATGTTTCTTATACCACGTTTCTACAGTTTAATTGGCTACAGTCTGGTAGGGTTTATCAACTTCTGCCGCCCTTTCTAGAAAACTTCATCTCCGGTACCGCTAGCGAGTCGGATGGCGTTGAAACTTGCTCAATTGATACAACGAAACAATTTGAGGCAATTTGTCTAAATGCATAATAATACAACTAGTCAGAGACTATTGAACACTCCTTCAGCCCAATAAACAAAACTGGTTTGTGTTCTTTCTTCCCACGGGAATAAGAGATTGCTCAGCCAAGAGCGCCTAGCAACTTTTGATGGGCCCCCTACCTGCACCATCGTCATGAACCCCATGTTCCATATTATCCAGCGAATAGTCAGCCTCACTGACTCCCGGGCCAAGCCCCTGGAAGACCACTGTTGGGTCCCCTCTCCTGATCCTCATCCTGATCAGGCTCATGCTCATGCTCCTGATCGTCATCAGCTTCATCTGGCATATCGTAGTCATCAGCATTCGGCCCGGCTATTATGCCAAGGACGTGCATCATTCGTTCGACAAATCCTGGAGCATCTCCTCCACGTTCGTGCTCTTCGAGATCCCTCATCAGTTCTTCATCGTCTAAGGCCTGCACGGCCGCAAGATGAGCGTCCTCTTCATCATCTTCATCACCACCGGGTGCACCACCCTGACCAGCTGCCGCAAGGCGCTCAAACATGTTGTTCAGGCGTGTTTCGACCGCACTTTGTTGACCTCGTTGTTGTTTGACAAAAGGCATCCTTGTGCCTTCGCCTGTAAAGATGTTTTCCTCCTCAGGGGGTGGTAGAGGGTCGAACTCGTAGTTCGGTTGCATTTCTAAGTACTCTCGTGGCGCCAGACCCATAAGTGATGTCTGGCCCTCAAGATATACCAGCCTTGTGACGCCTTGATCAGGAGGAGAGTCACTGCTGGGCAGCACACTTGTATCAACCTTTTCGAGGCTCTTGGCTGTCTTTTCAAGGAGAGGGATAGCTTGTGCGTTGTTCCAGATATCCTTGGCTTGGTGGGTGTAGAGCTTGACCCAGAACGAACGCGAGTTTGAATCGGCGTTTATGCCCCAGATAGATGGAGGTGTGTCAAGGTTCAACTCCTGGAACAATCCACAGTACAACCAGGGAACACGTCGCATGCCCTTCTCGAGCTCTTCAGTTGCACGAGCAGTATTGCCCAGTTGCAAGTGAGCCAATACCAAGGTCTGTCGAAGGTAGATCGAGTCTCGGTTATCGGTCGTCTTCTCCAACTCCTCCACAAAATCGATCAACCACTGAGACTCATGGGCACGGATAGCCAGCCAATGAATGAAGTGTCTCATTGCGTAAGGATCACTTGGATCCAAAGAGTACATAAGCTTAGCCCACTCCAGGGCAGTGCGATTGGTGCCCTTTCGTACGAGACTCTTGAGGTAGTGATATCCAGCCAACCAGAACTGCCTGTTCTCTGGACGACGGAAGTTAAGGCGTGCTTTGCCTTGCTCAATGTTCTGACGGAAGGCATTTGTGGTTACACGACCAAAAGTGAAGAGAGCCCGTTCACAGAGCTCAGCTGCGAGAGCCTGATTCTGGTCTTGCTTAGCAATAGAGCTGACCTGTAGGAGTGTCGAGACATGATAGGGTGCTTCCTTGAGGAGAACGATCATTCGCTGAGGATCTCCGATCTGCACGCATGTAAAGAAGAAAGCTTGAAGAGCGTCGTAACTTTGCTCGTGCATGTATGCATACTCCGTGAATGACCCATCTTCAGCTTTTGCCACCTCCTTCATGGTCAAGCCACCAGCACTTTGTTTTGGCCAGTGCTCGCGTCCTTGGATGAACACATTTCGACGCAGAGAAACCTCTGGAAGTTTCGGGGCTCCAGGAGGCCCACGCAGGAAAGTTTCAAGATCGACTTCTCGCTGCATGGGGCGACGATTGCGTTCTTGTTCTTCCTCTGCTGCGGCGGACTCGATGACGTCTCGGCCAAAGACGCTTCGCATTTCATTGTTGGCCTTGAGGTGATATGGGTTGATAGAGAGAAGCTCGTTGATTCGTCGGGTCTGAGCTGCTGTGTTCTCTGAGGTAGATGTGTTTGCAGGAGTTGATGCCTTGATGTTGAGTTCTCTCATGGCCTTGTCGATCTCATCCTCATCCTCTTCGGGAGCTGCAGCCTTGGCCTTGGACTTCTTCTTTTTATTCTTCTTTTTCTTGCTCTTCCCTGAAGTGTATGGTTGCTTGATTTCGGTCACATCCTCCTCGGGTTGTTGATGTTGTTGCTGCTCCTCATCCTCATCTTGTGCTTCATCGTCATCATCACCACCCAGAGCTGCGAAGAGGCTCACGCGAGGCTTTGGTGCGACAGGCTCATACTCGTTATCGCTCTCACTTGAGCTCTTTTCTGCCAGAATTTGCGTCTTCTCTAGCTCTCGCTGCTTCTGCAGCTTGCGAAGTTGTCGAGTCGACATTGTGAGTGAAGAAGTTGTGGGTGTCACGAGTGTTTTTTGAGTTTGGTGTAGGGTGAGTGAATGTAAGACGTGACAGCAATGATTGAGATGTTTGAAGAGGAATGAACAGGGGATCAGAGGGGATATTTATACAGCTGTTCGCTAGGTATAGTTAGTCGGGAATTATTACGCTTCAGAACTTGAGGCTTTGATAGACTTTCAATCAGTCAGGCCGAAGAGACATGGGAGAATATGACGTGTGCGGGGCTGTGGGCAAAAAATTTAAGCTCTTACAGTTCACGCATAACTTCGTTGCTTTGTATCAACTAACATTCCTACCAACCAAACATCGTTACTTAGTTAATAGAGTCAAGGAGAGTACAAAGTAATTACTCAACGTTGTCGAGTTAAAAGCAAATACCACTTTAACTCTCAATATATTCACTCACGAAATAGTATCATGCTCATTTCAAAGTTTGAACAAGTAGTCACGGCATTCACCATCACAAGAGAAATGCGTCAACTTTGAGCTTGAATCCTTGGTTGTATTCATGTCAGATGCTTCATTCCCCTCTGAGTTGTGCTTCTGATATGTATCAAGCTCCATTTCCTAGTTTTGTTTGCATCATCATGAGCTTTCGTCGCCTCATTAACTAGGCTTCCGTCTTCATAACCACCAGCGCCAGGCCGTGCCAGGCCGTCCTTTGTGTTTTTAACTCTGCAATTCAAAAAGGGCAAAGAAATTCCTTTTGTAGCCTGCTATGCGAAAGGGCCTCCAATTCCGCCCGCTTCCAATTCGATCCTAACTCCAGGCCTCGTTCTTATAGAGAGCCAACCCTCCATTCCCCAAACCCGTTCAAACACCAAGAACGGTAGGGAACCGTGTTTCGCTTGTGTAAAACAGCAGAAATGCAATCGTCCCAAAAGTAGGAAATTTGTGATACATGTTACGAGCAATTATGAAACCTGTATCGGTTCGTAGTCATATTCGACGCCGCGGCGTACTGCTCAGCCTCGCGGTGCCATTTGACATGGCTGACATGTCTCAATTCGTATTATACTGGCCGGTCCCGTCGCGGCCGATTATTGCTGAGCAGGTGTGGTCTGATACTGAGGACGGTTTCCACCTCGTCCACCGCGGCCATAGCCACGACCGCCCCGACCACGACCACGGCCTCGGCCACGGTAGTTGCGATAAGCACCATCAACGCTGCCCTGACCAAAGGTCTCCATGTTCTTGCGCTGCTCCTCGCCCCTCCATTCGCGACCGCCGGGCTTCTGGCCTCCGTTTTCGGTTCGCTCTCTGGATTCGCTGGAGATGTTGTCAAAGAACGATCTCGACTTGTTGTAGGCAACAGCAGCATCATCAGTCGTAGTCGAGATCTCGGGCTGCTCGGCGACAGCAGGGTTTTCGGGTGTCTCCAGAGGAGATCCAGCAATAGCCTCCTTAACAACATCTTGCTTGTTGAATTTGGCATTAGACTGGGCGAAGTCGAAGTCAGAGTCGGGAACCGCGACCTTGGCGGCAGTAGGACGTCCACCACGGCCTCGGCCTCTGTTGGCTGGTCCCCCTCGGACAGCGTTGACTCGCATCTCGTTGACTTTGTTCGTCAGATTGTCCATAGCGTTGCCACTGTTGTTGCCCAATTGGGCCATAGCAACAGCGACCGCAGCCCTAGCAGCGTTGGTGGCATCCTGAACATTAGGTGGTGCAGTAGCTGCAGGAGCCTTGCTGGCAGCATCACCTCCTGCGCCTGGTAGAGAGAAGGGCTTGGCAGCAGATCCCGTCAAAGGAATAACAGGGTTGACCCGTTGATTCCTGGGTCCAGTAGGAGTAGCCTTGCTGATGTCCTCAGGCTTTGCTTGGCCATTGGCTGCTAGACTCGCAGCAGTCTGCTTGACTTCCTCAACCGAAGGTTTCGACTCGACAGGTGGTGTGGGGGCATGAGAGGGTTGTCGCACGCCTTGAGCCAGCGATTTGGGTTCCGTGGGAGGTGCTGCCTGTCCGCTGGAAGTGGCTTGCTTGGCTCGATCGGCGCCAGGACCAATAGGAGCTGGCTTCGCATCTTGTGAGGGACCAGAGCCTGAAGCGGCTCGTTGGTTCGCGGCAACTTCAATGGGTGCGTTAGGTCCAGGAGCACCGGGACCGCCAGGGAATGGTGGAACAGGATACTCATTACTCCAAGGTGCGGGACCTCCAGGACCTCCGGGACCGTTGGGTCCACCTGGGCCGCCCGGAAATCCTTGACCAGGAGGGAACCAGCCAGGAGGAGGGGGATACGGCATGTTACCAAAGTTAGGGCCTGGGCCAGGTCCTGGAGCACCACCACGACCCCAGTTTCCTGGTGGTGGGCCTCCATAGAAGTTGTTGGGTGGGTAAGGTCCTTGACCTGGGCCGAAAGCAGCAGGTCCTCCTGGTGGAGCATTTTGGTTAGGCCCTTGGGCTCCAGGGCGAGCTCGAGCCTTGCAGCTTGTTAGCTTATGTGTCTTGAACCACAATAGCAAAAATGATAACAGAGTGTGAAATCCCAATCAGAAGGAAGGCAACGGAAATCTCGACATTATTTTTTGCGCTTTCCGACAATGACAATGTTTTACATCCGAAATATTTCATCATATGGGAGAAGGAGAAGGGAGGTTCAGAGGGAAGAAAACAACTTACGCCAACGATGGCCGGATCATCAGGCACAGCTGGAGGCTTGTTCTCCTTGATGTTGGGATGGTCCTCAATTCGTAGATCCTTCACGTCGCTGCCTCGGAATACAATGTACTCGTAGACTTGGTCGGAGGGGGCAATCTCTTCTTCAGGTCGGCCTTTGCGACCTTCGGTGCCGAATGACCTCACATTCTCAAGTGATACTGTCGACTCGTCCGAGTTGATTTCATGAAGAGTGCCAACATAGCTGTCCCAAGGTCAGCAACGTCAATCAATTGAGGCGATTGAGCAAGTCACATACCGAATATCGCTTTTGGAGATGAGGGAAATGCGAGACCTATGGCTGCGTAAGCGGGCGTAGGCAGGCTTCAATGACCACGTCCAGCATACCCGAGAAATTCAGACATCGCCGATGTGAAAAGCAACGTTCAGCACGTGGTGAGCTTTGTGGGGAGAGAAAAACGCTCGAAATACAAATACAGTAGCAAGAAGATGCACGATTCAGTGGGTGGGAGGGGGAGGAAGTAAGAAGGAGATTGTTTGGTCGTGAGAGAGGGAGAGAAAGAGAGAGGCGTGAGATGAAGGAGGGGGAGGTTGGTTGTGTGGAGGTAGTAGAGTTTTGTGAGAGATGAGGAATGAAAAGAGGCTGGAGGTTTCTAGAGCAAAGCCCTGCTAATAGTAAGGTCCGGATTAACCTCGGCTGCTTCTCGGCGATTGTTTGGTTACGTAGCTTGAGGCTCGAGCTCAAACACCTCGAACAAGAAGAGGTTGAGCGGAGGCTATGAAACAGATCACTGATGCAGTAACATATATAAAGTGAGTGATTCAGCTACAGTTGACGGTGATTGATGGTATTCTACTCTTACATTGGGATTTAGTAGAATTTTCACTAAAGATATGACAAGTGAGACTCATCATGAGAGTGGATACCGAGACCTTGTACTTTGAGGACTTGATATTTCCAAATTACACTCTAATCATTGTGATTCCAAAAATTGTTATGGTAAGACAAGACGGTCTACATCTACAAATCACTAAGCATGCTAAACTCCTTCATCAAACGAAAGTACGCGTAAGGCCCATTATCAATAACAGCATAGCGCATCCATTGTAAGCCAAGCCAAGCTGGGTCAAGAAAACGACTGCCTAAACTCCAATAACCAAAAGCCATTTCCTCATCGGAACTTGCTGAAGATGACCGCAATAATAAGAATGACCAAAACAGTGATGATAGAGATGGTGATTATCCGATTTGTAGCCATCCTGCGATTTCATAAAATGTCAGCTCTTCCGTAATTTGCCATGACGTCTGTGTGGGCCACTTTACCTACGCGCCATGCCCCTGAGTGTCTTGACGCTCCTGTCCACGTAGCCCTCACTCTCGAGCATTATACCGCGCGTGTGCTCGATGGTCTCTCGTTGCCTGCTGAGGTCTGCTAGGGTGCCTGCGCCGATGGCTTCTGTCTCGTTGGCGAGGGCCTGGCTGGCCTTCAATCGCTGTGTGCTTCGATCAAGACGGTCGGTCCCTGAGAGTAGCTGCTGTCGCTGCTCCATGTGAATGTCTGATGAGCCAGCGGGGTCGTCTGTGTATCGCGATCCGAAGAGTGCTGAGCGATCGGAGGAGAGAGTGGTCAACTTGCGACGAGCGGCATCTGTGTCTGATTCGTAGTTTCGGAAGCGCTGGTTGACCTTGGTGCGAGAGCTGGTGGGAATGTTTTGCTTTTCCAGGCGCATAGCGCTGAGCTGAACGGCGAAAGTGTTAGCATGGACTTGAGTACTCGTGGCGATGTTGAACATCAGATAGACCTACCTGCTCATCAAGTTCCTCAAGCGCCCGCTCGGCTTGGCTGATAGCGGCCTTTCGAGGCTCACCGGCCAGTTCAGGAATCTGGTCCAACTTTTGGTTCAGGTCTGCTTGGATGAGCTTGAACTCAGCTTCGTATGAGCTGAAGAGCTCAGAGCCAGCATCGGTATCGAGAGGGTTTGACATCGTGAAAGGAGGCTGGAGAATGACAGGAGATCGAGGGGATGGGATTGCAAATGCGACTAATTTCGGTCGTGATAGGGAGTCGGACGCCGAATTATAGTATTTGTTGGGGGATGCAGTTGAATTCGTGTCGAACACGCAATATTCGGGTGATGTTGGGTGTGAGTGGTTGATGGTTTGACGTTCTCGTCAGCGTTCCAGGTTCGTCAGGCCGAGTGCTGAGTGCCTGGTCGTTTGCGTATGAGACGCCAAGTGACCAATGAACGCAGCACGCCATGATGCACGTGATATGGTGGTCTGTGCACGGTTGAACCTGGGGCAGTATATCAGTGAAAGTTGCCAATGAAATTTTGGGCTTTTTCTTCTTTTTTTTCTCTTCATAGAAAGTTGAATACCCCGGATTGCGAAGAAAAAGCGGCTCAGCGCCACGACCTCGGTCAATGGCGTCGGGTTGAAACAAACTGGGCAGACGAAGGCGGGTTTATCCTGCACGGCGCTTTTAAGAATTGGTGACTCGAATTACCGTTTACCAGTCCCGTTGAGTGTTCGACATGCCATGCTTTGAGGTCTTTGATGAAAGATTGCATAATAAAAGAGCGGTCTTGAATGTTTTGCATGTGAAAATGATGTTCCAGATCAGCTATCATCCCGCCAGACTCGGCGTGGTGTAGAGTTTTCTTCATCGTTGGGTGCATTGAGATTTTCGGATCTTGAGGCTGCTCATGGAGGGGAAAATCCTGAAACGGCATTTCAGCCAAGCCACATCCAGGATATTGATGAAGATGTGGCAGGCTGCATATCCCGCGAGGTTACAGTGCAGCCACAGGAGCATAGCATGAACCACCCACCTGAGCCATCGGATAATACCATTGATCATTGGGATGGGCTCCATTGCCAGCTGTACTAGCTCCAGCTGACAGTTCAGCAGCCAAGCTTGCAAGGCCCTTTACGAGGTCTGCACCGAGTCGAGTCGCGAGTCAACTTCGGTTTCTTGCTCCGTCCGTGTTAAGTTAGTGGGTCATAAGCTCATTGTTGGGACGGGATAATCAGCGATGTCATTTCTCGGAACCCCCAGCAAAAATAGAAGCTCGACCATTCATCTCCCGCTGACTCCCACCCTCCCGTCCGCAAACCAAACTCTCATATTGCAGATCCCCAAAAGCCACTGTCTCTCTTTGAAAACAGAACAGAACAGAAGCAAGGCATTGCTACTAACACTAATCTGTCTGTCTTATCTATTAGTACATCTCGGATACTGTATCCGCTGCTCGCTAAAGCATGCTGGAGCCACAGCACATGTAAGTCCTTGTCTCGTCATGGTGACTGGCCTCCACTATTGCATTGCTTCCGTTGTCCAACCCCCCCAAAATCTATTCCATTTGCCTCGTCATCAAATCAGCTTCGACAACTCACACCGTTTGTGTCTGTGGCTGCGAGACCAATACCTACCATTACCGATACCGCTATTTATCCAATCATGAATTGATCATTGCCTGAACTGGAGTATTGGGCTTGGCTCTGTCACATGCTTTTCTCTTTTGCTGTCTCTGCTTGTTTCTGCTCTCTATTCAAGATAGATATGTCTTGTACACCCTTTTGAACTGAGCAAACCTTTCCCTCTTCCTTGAACACCTGCCGACACCGACAGTCGATACAATGAGCTCCTCGACTGATCGCTTTCGCAGGAAAAGGGTCGCCATTGTCGGCAGCGGCTCTGCTGGAATAGGTGCTCTGTGGGCCTTGAACAAGACGTATCATGATGTCTACGTCTACGAAGCCTCCGACAGGTTTGGCGGTCATACAAACACTGTCGATTTCAAAAAGGGAAAGTTTTCGACAAAAGTCGATACAGGTTTCCATGTATTAAACGCCACCACCTACCGTGAGTCTTTGTCCTATTTCAACGGTTAGTTATGCGCTTAAAGCTCACCAAGCTTCTCTTACTTAGCCAACTTTACCAAGTTCTTGGAAAAGATCAACGTCAAGACAACGCCTACAGACCTAACATTCAGTCTATCCCGAGATCGCGGCGCTTTCGAATGGTCAGGTTCCAGTCCAGCCTCATTATTTTGTCAACGAAGAAATTTACTCTCACCGCGAATGTGGCGAATGCTTTTCGACATCTTCCGTTTCAACCAATTCGCCTTGGATATCTTGAGCGATGACGATGACGATATAGCGAGCATTGAAGTTTTGAATAAAGCGACAAACTGCACCTGTAAAGACATCACAATTGGGCAATACCTGGAGCTTGAAGGCTACTCAAATGCCTTTAGAGACGATTATCTGCTTCCTTTGGCGGCATCAATATGGAGCACGAGTCCTGACAGGTGCTCACTTGAGTTCCCCGCAGCGACATTCGTGCGCTTCCTGTGAGTTCGGGTTTCTAGTGACACTGTACAGTACAAACCCATACTAATCATGTCTCAGTTGGAATCATCATTTACTAAACACAATAAGAGCTCGCCCTCAATGGTTGACAATAGAGGGCGGTTCTAAGTCATATGTCGATGCCGTCATGAAGGGATTCCCTCCCAATCATCTTTTTCTCAAGACACCAGTCAGGCACGTTACTACTGAGAGCAACGGTCAAGTTAGGCTGCACCTGGAAAATGGTTCATCAGCTCTGTACGACCACGTCATTCTCGCCACACATGGTGATGAGGCATACGATATTATCAAGTCATCTGCCAGTGAGCAAGAGCGCTCCATTATGTCCAGCTTCAAGACGTCGCAGAATGAAGTCGTTCTTCACTCAGATATCGATATGATGCCTCACCGGAAGAAGGCCTGGGCCAGCTGGAACTATCTTGCAGTATCATCACCATCTTCACGAAAGGGAAACATTAACCAGGTTTCACTCACTTACAACATGAATATCCTTCAACACATTCCTCGAAACACATTCGGCGACGTCTTTGTTACTTTGAACCCGCTTCAAAGGCCAAAGCCTGCAAAAACGCAGGGACGTTATTATTACTCGCAACCTATATACACCTCATCCGCTGTCCGAGCACAGAAGCTTCTAAAACACATCCAAAATACTCGTGGTATTAGTTATGCCGGCGCGTGGACCAAGTACGGTCTCCACGAGGATGGTTTCAGCAGCGGGCTTGAAGTGGCCCAAGAACACTTGGGCGCGAAGCTCCCATTCGAGTTTACCGATTCAACATACAGCCGAGGCAAGGTACCAAGTCTAAGCCTCGTTGACCATCTGCTGCGCTTGATCATCTTGGTGGTTCAGGTTTTTGTGGTTCAGATCCTTGAACGACTGGTCGTTAGCAGTCCTTCCCCACGTCAACGGCTTGTGAATGGTAACAGGGTGAGATTTGCAAACGGAAAGCATCGATAAAAGTGAATTGTGTGTCTATTTGGTAGGAGTTCTTTAAGATTGGTAGTTTTCTGGTTGGCAGGCGTGCACTTGAAGTTATATAGCATAAAGCGATGAGATTGTATAGGCAGGTTTATACTGCACAATTATCGAATTCGATATCATTTCTTCTTTCACACCCTTGATCTGGCAATCGATCATCACGGGATATTATGCTCTCAAGTTAGAGTAACATGATATTTGTTACAAAACAAAAGTGTTTCTACTCCACTTCAGGCATCAACCGTGAGGCCTTCAAACCAAGACATTCACATGCCTTCCACACAATATGACTACCTGGTGGCTCGACTTGCGATCAACCTTATCATGGAGCCCTTATTTTGCATGGAGGTGACGTGTTGTTGCAATCAGATATCTCCTCAACGCAGATAGGCCACTCGAGAGTTGCAAGATGTGGTACTCAGATATACGTAGAGAACATGGCCCATGGTATTTAAGGATTAGTCCAAATACCCATCATTATTCGCTTGCCTATATACCCAGAATCTGAAGCAAACATCATTACACTTTTAAACGTTGTTGCCACTACCTCGAAGGTAAGTTGGACAGTATCGCAATACAAACGCCCAATAACAACTGCACACCCAAACTCAATCCCAAGATGAGATGGACATACATCCACTTTGTAATCTGCAACACAACGCCATTCTGAGGCTGCATACCCGGAACAATTATGCCAGTAGCAGACTGGGCCGTAACAGCTATTACACCAATCGCAAAAGTTGACATCACCTGTCCCATGTCTTCTGTGCTCCCATTCATGGGCTGCCCATACGACGACTCAGCAGGATAGCTCTGGAACTGTCGATCGCTATCCGTGGGACCTAGTGAAGAAGCTCCGTATCCTTGGAGTGCTATAGCTGAAGTGGCAAGAGATGTGATGTTGGTTCCGATGTAGTGCTCCTTGCGCATGGCGTTGACGACAGGTCCGATACTGACGTTACAGCGGTAGAACCATGCTTGGGAACTTGAGGCTTCAAAGGCTGTGACTTCGCTCCATGTTTGGCCCTGGGGTGCCGCGGCGTTGAACATGAATGTTGTTTGGTTGGCACCGTTTATGGCTGTTATGTTGACTTGTGTTTTCTTGTCGTCGTCGATTGTGATGGTGATTTCAGTTCCGTTACCTCCTTTTGCCACTTTCCAGCTGCGGCAATCTCCTGTGGCTTCAACGCTACGGTTGGTGCTCACCACGAGATCGTAGTTCTTTGGTCGTGAAGTGGATTCCTGGAAGACGTACGTGCAAGAATTTCCGCCGCAGAATGCCAAGGGATCGTTGTTGTCCCAGAGTGTTCCAGGTTTAGGAATATCGTCCATGCCTCCCCAGCTCGCTCCGAGGGCGATAGTGCCGTAACTAGACATTTTATCAGTGTTGATTCAAGGACAATCTGGGTGACCTTGGTATACCTGTTTGCAGTGTATCGTAAGGCACCGAGCGCTTGTGAGTTGTTTTGCGACTTGTTTGCGAGAACTCTGTTTGTGACGATGTTGGACATGTCTGGTATTGTGACATTGCCAGGGTGTAGGATTGCAGCCGAGTCAGCTGTGTTCGTTGAGTAGACGAGACCTAGCATTGCTAGAGCAATCTGGGATATTATGTTGAGTATTATGAAAGCCACAGCGTATGACCGTAGTGAACGTGATTTGGATACCCAAGTTAGTTGGATGATCTTGGTCAAGTCTTTTGCTTTTAATATCAACTCGGTCTACCGGGTATTAGTTTCCATTTACAGTCGATCTTTCTGAGCTTGACCTACCTCTCGATCTGGCCAATCTCGAAGACTGATGATCCAATATCTAATCTCCACAGCCATTGCCTCCAGTGATATCGTTATGCTCATTCCAAGACCGAGAGAGAGTCCAATAATGAGAGCGTTGAATTCTCGTTTTGTCGTTGTTGACATGATATCTAATTTTGAGTAGTACCATAATATCACGTAAATGGCGACGACAAACAGCACTGAAGCGAACCATCGCAAGATGTTGGCAATCAGAGCCTTCCGCAGCTTTTTTGGACGATTTCGAAGCTTGTCTAAAGCAACTGCCCTGCTTGGTCGTCGATTGTGCAATGCTTTATCGGATTGTTGTGGTGAGCCTGGCGTTGGCGTTGAGTTTGACCTGCAGAGGGGATTCGATTCATCTCGTTGGTAGTCATGAAGGGGTTGAGTCTGGAACTCTTCTTTTGGTGTATGAAACCTCTCCAGCTCATGAGCCGAGTGTGAATTGTTGTGTCTATCCTCTGCTGTTCGCTCCATGGTCAATCACCCGAGAGGATAGGATAGAGGTAGTCAATGGCGAGAAACATTGAGATCGAATTCTTTTCTTTGGTGTTGCACATGGTTTGGGCTTGGCTTTTATTTAAGGTTTTTCGCATCTTGCCTTGTCTTGTCTTGCCTACAGCTTTTGTGGCGGCGGGTCTAAGGCCAATCCGTGGTCCATGTAGGATTCCATTCCATTAGGAGTCAAGTTGAAACAAGCAGCTACTAAAGTACCGTATGTACCTTTCCGTCGAGTCTGTTAGTGACCTCACCTCTCGCCTGAAGAGTCACTGCCGTGGGTCTTAGTCAATGCTAAGCTTTTATTAACAAGATCGATCCCCCGTTTAATTCAATTGGTAGGCCAGTTCAGTATCCATCCGTTTATATTGTGTAAGTGGTTATGATGTGCCACCGCGTAAGTGCAACCAATAGAACCACTCAATGCGTACTCCCTTTAAACCGTCAAAGAGATGATACCATCGCTACTGTATCCGAAAAAGAAGCTTTCCAACTGCTGAAGCATAATCGAGGCCTCCTATGTACTAGCTAGCAGCTGCGGCACTGGACATAAATAAGTAAGTTCGGTGGTGCCGACAGGGCTAGACGATGCTGGTGTCTAGAACCTCAAATACGAACAGGCTAATGATGGTAGCCATCGCAGCAGGGATTCATGGCATGGCCCACAGACACTGCCGAACTTCCTGCTAAAAGATGATCATGGAAGATCTCAACTACCTAAATTGCACGTGCTTCGGAGTGACATACAATAGTTTCAGGGACCACGAGCGGATGAATTGGCTTTTTATGGTAGGTAGTTAACCATTCAGTTGAGTAAGCTGAACTCAAAGTCCCGCGGCAATTGTGTTGTAGCGGTTGTTAACGGCTACACGGCATAGTTGACATCGAGACTTAATATGTTAACAAAGAGAGGTTGATCAGAGGAGAAGTTATCCAATAATAGTACAAACTGCAGAAACACATCTTCTCTTCTGAGTTTTGAGAAAACAGCTATACACATCGCCACTTGCATGAAGATATCTGTCTGCAAATGCTACGTACCTAGCTATTCATCTGTGATGTAATGACAAGTTGTTCACTGAGACCAATAATTAGAAACGAGTGACAATTCAATAGGAATACCGCAGTAAATATCAAATGCGACATACGAAATTAAACAATTACCAAACATGCCAAAACTTCATGATCAAATCGGCGTTTTTCCACAGGGTAGCTCACTCCCACCATCGGCATTGCAGATCCCGCTCCCCGACGTCAGCAAGAAATCCCCCAAACATCAGCCGACTCAATATCTACGCCTCACCACCGACAAAACCACCAATTGACATCCCAATTGACCATGAACGTAGCGCCTCGACTCGCGCGAAGCTCAGCCCGGGCGGCTTCTTCCCAGTGGTCATGTTTCTTCTGCCAGAATGCCCGCCCGAAGCTCCTGCGAAATGCCTTCAACTTTGCCCGCAATGCATCGAATAACGCCCGCACGGGGCAGCCTTATACACCTACGATGGACGAGATTCGTGCGCATTATAGCAAGAAGAACAGGACCGTAGCGTACGATTGAATATGGGATTGGAGAGGTCGTGGCTTACGATTATCAGGTACTATGTCTTGAGTACAATCCTCGGATTTGTGACTCTCACTTATGGCTCTGTGCCCTTATACAAGATGGTGAGGTTCCTCCTTCTCAACATCACGATGCTCTTCTAATGCACTCGAAGATCTGCCAGACTACCGGCTGGGGTGGTCAACCTATACGTGCCCACGGCGGTCCAGGATCAGGTGATGAAGGCGATCTCGCAAGCCGACTCGTGCCCGTTAAAGACGCCAAGCGAATCAAAGTCACTTTCAGTGCCTCTGTCTCCGACGTCCTGCCCTGGAAGTTCGTCCCTCAACAGCGAGAAGTGCGAGTTCTCCCCGGTGAGACCGCACTGGCTTTCTACAAGGCCACCAACAAAAGTGACCAGGATATCATTGGAGTTGCTACCTACAGTGTGACACCTGCCCAGTGTGCGCCGTACTTCAGTAAGATCCAGTGTTTCTGCTTCGAGGAGCAGCGGCTCAATGCGGGCGAGACTGTGGACATGCCCGTCTTCTTCTACTTGGATCCTGACCTGCTCAATGATATGAACATGAAGGGCGTAGAGACTGTGACATTGAGTTACACCTTCTTCAGTAAGTTATTCAGGTCTCATAAGGAAGACAGAAATGCTAACAGCCCTTGTAGAAGCAAGATACGATAACAATGGACGATTCCAGAGACCTATGTCTGCATAGATGGGACAGATGTGTTGGATTAGATGTACAATACGCTCCTCTTGTAAAATATATGCATATCATACAGCTATTTCGGATTAGACATGTCTATGTATGACCTTGAAGCCTATGACTCTGTGTCACACGGATTCAAGTCAATGGATCAACACTTCTTTCCAGTCAAACATTCTTCTATAAAACTTCACATTCTTCCGCATCTGCCATCAGTCTCCGACATCTTGCAAATTCTTCTCATCCATCAATTTGATGCCGATACCTGCAAAGAAAACGGTGTTATAATGCCCCAATGCAGTAAATGCGGCCCGCAACCGCTGACTCAGCCAGCTCTCCCATTTCGTCTTGTCGAGCTAAAATGGAACAAACGCCCACCCCTGTTTCGTTAATTCGATCACGTGGCCGCACAAATTCACTAAAATCTGCACACATTTTCTTCCTCGAATTTTTTTTTTCGTTTTGTCAATCCGTTCTTCATCGCCCAACGCTCAACTAACTCACCAGCGTCGTCCTCGCCAACCACCGACAAAATGGTCAAAGTCAGCACCAGTGAGTTTCTCTCTATGCAGATATAGCATTTCGTGTTCTCTGTTCTGACCTCAATTAGATGTTTCGTCTTCTCGACGCAAGAGCCGTGCCGCTCACTTCAAGGCTCCCTCTGACCAGCGCCGTGTCATCATGAGCGCTCCCCTCTCCAAGGAGCTCCGTGAGAAGTACAACGTGAGTCTCAATGGCAGTCCCATCAAAAATTTCACGTCCCTAACATTACCCAGGTCCGTTCTATCCCTATCCGAAAGGACGACGAGGTCACCATCGTCCGTGGTTCCAACAAGGGCCGTGAGGGCAAGATCACCTCCGTGTACCGTCTCAAGTACGTTGTCCACATCGAGCGTATCACCCGCGACAAGGCCAACGGCCAATCCGTTCCTCTGGGCATTCACCCCTCCAATGTTGTCATCACCAAGCTCAAGCTTGACAAGGACCGTGAGGACATCCTGGCCCGCTCCAAGGTTGGCCGTGAGCTCGCTGCCAACAACAAGGTCACCGCTTAAGCGATGATCTTTGTCGAGCAATAACAAAACCAAACCACCAAAAATTTCAAGACGACATGATCAAACCTCTCCTCCCTGGCGAGGACGAATCTTTTTTCTTTTTTCACCACTCACATAATCACGACATCAATGTGAGCAACTCAAAGGGCAAAAGTTGATGAGGAAATGGGCATTTTACTCCGGCGTTTTTACGATACCTACGTGCTTTCCTTCTAACCGCACGGTACCTGGTCTACAGCAGGGTAGATGAATTGAGAATTTTTAGGGTTCTCAATGGCCATTTCACTCAACTGGTGAAATGCTCCATGGGAGGTTTATCCCGAAGTCTTGACCTGCTCTCCCCACATGCACATTCGCGAGTCCCCTCGTGATGTTATGTCGGACAGGTGGCTGACCCATCTGTCCTCTCGTAGGATGCTAACACAAACACCATCAGACGCATTCAATTCAATGTCTGTCGTAGACTTCAGTCGCACTTGGGTGCCTCTGCGCGGTAAGTCGTAGACTTCACTTCGTCCACCGCTAGGATATCTCCGCGTCAACCACTTAGATCCATGGTTTTCGAGGTATACGTCTAGCGAAGAGTAAACCTGACAGGACCCAACTACTATCATGGGGTCCTGTTCTCCCTAGAAGATTTTCACCGAGTTGCCAATGAGGCTGGAAATTTGAAGGTGAGGTACAAGCTTTTATTTAGCCTTCATTTTAGTATCATTCAATCAAATATGAGTCTTTTCTCATTTGCCATATTTTTTTTACCAATCATTTGTCCCGACAACTCGTAGAATCCTTACTGGGAGGTGTTCTCGTGGAGAGTTTGGGAGATAAGAAACGACCATCAAATCGGGGATCGTCAGCGAATTTTGGTGTGAGTCAAACCGGTGAAGGCCGTATATCACCCCCCGAGGGGGTTCTTTCACAGAACCAGTGTAAAGAGGAGTCTGATAGCAAGCAAATATTTGTGAGCAAACGTATCTAACATAAGAGTCCTATGAACATAATCCATGCCCCCGATGAGAATGATCCATCTAGCACTTATTCTGCACATAAAGGCAAACTTTTTGACGCCTGTCCATGACCCTCAAAATCCTAACATGATTCTAACACTGATGTTGCCAGCGCGTCTGTGTGATGGGCGCTTTATCTGATCAAGCGTTGACCGATTCAACCAAATGCAAAGGCCACCGGCTGTGGTGGACTGAGACCACACTTTAACCATAAGTAGCATGTGAACGAAGCTGTGTAGTAAGCAATACAAATTGTAATCATAAGAGCAATGGCTGATGCTTATCGAAAGCAAGGAAGATGCGGCATCATCGATAGTCCCGCGTCCAAGAAATTGGAAAGGTTGTCAAGGAAGAATGTGAGAGGGAGGTTGTTCAGCGAGTAGAGAACCCATGGTGGCTCTTGTCCTGAAGGCTGACGCCGCGCAGTTGTTGATCAAGAAGTTCAAGGGGCGGTCTGTTCTCTTCACGTCTTCCGACAGTGACGTTTGCTGTTGGGGAAGCGTTCACGTCTCCCAGCTTGGCACTATTACCACGAGAGTTGGTCGTAACTGCAGGAGTTAAAGATGCAGTGGCATGCCCGGCGTAATGAGGCAGCACACCTTGGGCAGTCATAGGGGAGACTTGTCCTGCAACTACGTTCGCGCTCGTTTTCCCATTCTTTCGCATCGTGGACCAGATGTCTTTCGAATACTTGCTGCAACGAAGTTAGCATCGGACACACTGAGTAATATGGTATTCACATACCTCGCATCGCGATCAACTCGGCGCCCTTTGAAGAGAAGATTGCCCTCTTCGTCACCCGAGTCGTCTGAAGCTTTAGCACGTAACTTCTCACTCGGGATTCGTGGACGCTCATTGATCGCACGGCGGAATTCCAGGTATCGACTTCCAGGATGAGCAGCGTGGGATTCAGATCGAGGCACCTCAGAGGTTGAGCTTGCGTGGAGAGAGTCGTCGGTACGATGTAAAGACTCGGAGCGAGTAGCGTCATCAAAGGCGTAACAGGCAGAAGGCCTGGTAGCTTCGGAGACAGCATGGAAGGGATCAACCTCATTGGGCTTCATAGGCGGCGTCTTTGACTCATCTGGCCCAGCAGCATTTTGAGGAACAGACTCATCAGCGCTAACAGGCTCCTCCTTGATAACGCAAGGTGGATAGAAATTCTTGCCATCATACAGAGGGAGTCCATTCTCGAAGATAAAAGGTGCTCGTCCCCAATATGTGAAGCGAGCGCGCTCCTCCTCTCGTGTCAGCTCACGATCGTACATATAATCAGTGTCTCTGGCGTTTTCTGGCCGAACTCCTGGCTTGAGCTTCCCAATGAGATAGGGAGGGCCCATGCTCTTGTCAGCATGGAGCTTGTTCCTAAAAAACGTTCGCCAGCCCTCAGCGTTCTTGTACATGCGTTCATATTGCCGCATCTGCACCCCCTCGTCGACTTCTTCTACCTCATCGGGTGCGACAGCGGATGTCGATAGATCTGAGCGTGGCTGGAAGACAGGTGCCAAAGCAGCATGGATCGGAAGGCTTGATGGCTTACGCTGTTGAACATCGTCATTCTTCGACGCATTGCTGAAGTTCTTGGCCGAAGTGGGTGCCGTGATTTGCAGCCGGCTTGGAACACTCGCAAGATGTGGAAAGGTGCCACCAGTCTTGTCGACCGTCGATTGATTCCCGAAGCCCGAGGGATGCATTGGATTGACAGCGTTTAGGCCATCGGATTCACTGTTGTTATTGCCATAGTCATTGGATGAGTTGGAAAGTGGTCCGTTACGAGACCCGGCCTTTGGTGGATACTTCCTGGACTCGAACTCGAGCTGAGTCGCCAGCATGCGCTCGAAATGCTCAATCTCCCGGCAAATGTTCTTAAGTTGCTCTTCCATGTCTCGAGCATCGATTTGGTGCTTGTTATACCGAAGTTGGTCTTCGTGGTAGCGTTTTTGACTGCGAAGGACCTCAAGCTGCTTCTGGGTAATCGAGCTCGGACGAATTGACGACACGGGAGGACTGGCGGAACGCGGAGGATCATTCTGTAAGCGAAGAGGCAATGGTTCAGGCTGTCGTGAAGATGGGCGTCCATATCTAGCAGGGGCTGCGTTGAAATCACCACTGGGGTGAGGAGCCGATGGACTGGGGACAACAGGGGGTGCAAAGCTCATCTGAGGCGGCATGCTGATAGGGTATAGAACGCCTCCATTTGCGATCCACCACTGTCCATTGCAGAGAAATGGGCGGGAGTTATCGAACTGATCGGCAGGAGAGAGGTGAACGTTTCGTGCCTGTTCCATACCCGTGTCGGGAAGCTTGCCATAAGGACCAGCTTGACTCGGGAGCTGCATTGGGAGACCAGGGGCAGGAAACTGATTATATGAGATGGGAGCCAAGTTATAACCCATAGGAGGTGGCATGAATGGGATCCCTTCTGGTTGAAGTGCCATTCCTGGCAAAGTTCCTGGAGCATGTGGAGGAACCATGGGAGCAAAGTGGCCCCAGCTAGGAGGTAGAACAGGATAAGCGACGCCCTCAGGCTGACTACCATTCATGTTACGAGCCTGGCTCTGCCCATCGATCGAGCTTCGCTCGCGGCTCCATTTGGATGTTGGAGAGTGAGGCCCTCGAGTGTTAGGCACGATTCGGCCACCAGCAGTGACCCGAACATGGGTAGGGGAAACAACAGAGTTGTAAAACTTCTGAAAGCCTTCGGATTTCTGGGTTGCAAGATCTGCTGGAGCAACAGTCGGTGCCCGATCAAGCTCAGAATCACTCCGGCCTCGGTACTTGCGATCCGAGTCGGTGCCGTCAAGCTGCTGCGCAGGACGTCGATGCATCTCGTCAGCGTCGCTGGAGTTGCCCTCTTCGATAATAAGGGACAATGATGGACTGTTCACGTAAGGGGCGCGGATGATGTCTTCTGTTTAATGTCAGATTCGAAGTTCATGTTGTGGGTGTGAAAAGAGAGTGGAAACGTACCTAATTCTCTGTCTTCCAAGACCTTGGAGACGAGTTTGTTGGAGATGTCTTTTTGGGGAGGCTTGTGACGTAGACGCAACAATTCACGAGCAGTGTAGCCAATGTGTCTCATCTTGGAAGGTCCAAGTAAAAAGACAGAAACCAGCTGCGATGGAAGAATCCAGTTAGCAAAATCCCATGTACACCTGTGGGAAGCCAATGCCAAATCTCTCTGCATCAAAATGGAGAGCCTTTTTTACGAGAACAAGGAACAAGCAAGCCACGACATTGCCGTTAGATGACAAGGTTGAACCGATGAAGATGAGAAGCCAGGGGCGATCCACCAAGTGCAGTAGTAGCTGGGAGACTTTCTAGTGTGCTGGATACTGGAGCAGCCCACAAAGCAATACTCTCACGCCAGTGCACACGGAACGGCAGCGAAAAGGTCTGCACAGGGGAAGAAAAAGGAGGAAGCTCTAACTTACTTGATATGTACTGACAGCTAAAAAGCAAACAGTAGATGATACAAACAGAACAGTGCCCTTTGTTACTAGGCGTCCAACTTGAATGACAATGTCTTGATGTGAATGCCAGGTAGTGAACGTTTTCTGACAAAGACTGACAATGAGAGCAACAGCATGTGGTCGTGAGCGAAGGCCAGGGTGAATACTCGGTGAAGCGAGAGAGGATGATGGGAGTGAAAGGTTGATGATGGTATGTGTTCAAAGATCAGGATATTAAGTCTGATATGCAGGTTGAGGTGAAGGAGGTAGGTGGGAAGGGAATTCACTGGCTAGTGGAAGGAGCCTTCCACTCTCCGAGGAGAGTAGCGCCCTGACGGTGAAGTATGTGGAAGGCGCGATCGAGTTCGCGGTGTTATTTCAGCGAGCGGTATCTATTCGCGATGAAATGTTAGATTATGCACAGGAAAGAACGGTGCGGAGGGAAGAGAAGAGAAGGAAAGGAAAGGAGCCAACGGGCACGCCTGACGTTCGAGTGAGTTCGAAGGCAAGAACGCGGTAGCTACTCCAAGTCCGAATGGGGATGATAGAGAGGGGGAATGGAGAGAGAAGGAAGAGAACAAGGACATGAATTTATTCAGAAAAGGAAATACACCAAAGGAATACTCACATCGAGGGTGGTGATGATGTTGTTGAAGATGAGATGTGCTGAGAGATGGAAGGGAGAGTGGAGAGGAAGGAAATGGCCACGGGTAGGGGTGGAGATGAGAAGAGACCCAGTGAATTGCAACGCACAGCATAAAATTAAAACCTCTTTGACGGTCTCTGAGAATACTTTGCTCAGTGCCAGGAGATGATATCCCTGGGGAAGAAATAGAGCATACTGTGAAGAACTCGAGGTGATTACAGGAGAGACTGCAGGGGGGACATCCACACACTGCATATACTACAATCAGTGACTCGATGTCACATATAGCAAGTTGCGACGATGGATACAGGACTGGTAGCTTTAATTGTAGCAATATATTCCTCTCGATACAATGCAATACATGCATAAGTCAGGGGGCACTAGTGTTTGCACGAGAAGTCCTTCACCCGCTCCCTAGCCTGTAAACACTGAAGTGATCTCCGCGTTTCAAGACACTATTGTTGTAAATGCGAACCAGTGACATGGACAAGAGATGGAAGTCATGATTTAGGCATATCTATTGAAACTTGGCTACTCGTGCATGCCCTGTGATACGTCTGGATTCGGGCGTAGTGCAAAGTGGAGACCGCTGTCTGGACGATGGGCTCCTGCAACCAAGACCATAACAGCTCTAGACTCACAATAGTCCAATCATGCGTTTTCTGAAAGTTGCGAATGGCTTCGTCCTGCGGAACTGTTGTTGTTATCAGGGAGTGCCTCTCACCCATCCGGATAGATAAGGTTGAAACAAAAGTAGTGTTGAAGGATGTGCACTTTTCAATCATCGCGAAGAACTTACTTTAGGAGAGGCCTCTTCGAACCACGTCGACAAAATGTTGGAATATTGGTGTCGCTCTCCTTCAGCCTCTCTTGCATGGGACCAGAGGTGGTGGGTAGTGTAAGTTGTAGGGCAGTTGCAGAAGAGGTCACACACCGAAGAGAGAACCCCCCTGAAGAGTTGGTGGAAAGATGCCCAGAAATTTCCTTCCAGACTTCGAGTTTACTCGACCCGAGTGTAGTATATCCATTTTGAAGCGGCACTATATGATACTTTGAAAGGGGGAGATGAGTGTGTTAAAGTGAGGGGTAGCTTGGAAGCGTTTGTCGCAATAATGTAATTTGAAGACACAATAGAAACGGTGATACGAAAATAAAGAACACACTGTATTCAACCTGTTGATGTAGTGTTCTGTTCTAAATTTTGATGCATTGAGAATGACCTGAGCCGTGAGAATACAATTATTCTTGTCCCCTGACCTGAAGCCTCATTGGCGACTGGACGTTCAATGCTAGGGAATTGCAGACATGGATTCACTAGATGATGACCCAACTTCACGATTTCTTGAATGTGGTTCTGCCTACGTTTGTTAAATCGTTGATGCCTATGACCTTGGTGTTTGCCTTTGTCCCTTCAATAAGAGACTCGGCTGACGCAGCACTTTAAGGTACCTGGGATATGAAGCCTCGATTGCGTTCTTTTCTCGGTCGAACATGCACCACTAACATTTGCGGTTTTATTGCTTACATGCCTCCATAATAGAAAAGCTGTACCTTATGGGAAGATGAGATGAGGCGTACCTCGGCTTAAGGGATGGATATGCCGGCCCACCACTTCGGCCCGCCTTAGCCATGACCACGGCTCATGAGACCCCCATGCAATGGATGTCAGCTGTCATGCCGAGCTATAGAGAAATAGTCCACAGGAAATATCTCTTTGTCTCTGAATAGGGTGCCCAAGACTATCGACACCTATCGATATAGGCTCAATTACCTACTACACATCCCTCATGATAAGCATATTTTATCCTACTAGCTATCATGAGCTGCTGTGTTACCCCTCCATCTTGTGATTGTCAGCCAATGTACCCCTCCACACCAGTATCCCACCGTCGCAAAGAGGTAGCTTCAACCCCACGGTCCAGGAACAGCCAATCCACTGGGTCTAGACTCATTCCTCTCCGTGTCACGTCACTGCATTCTGTGACACATTCATTGCTGATAGGTCACCCCTGGCCAAGGTCTCATGATACAGACTATCTCATGCCATCTTGACATTACCTGTGGATAATAACTTGCCGCATTATATCTCAGTTACAACTACAGCTCTGTAGACAAAAGAATGAAACAAGACACTGCCGGTACTCCGGATCTTGGTCCTCCTCGGCCCCATCACTTTACCCCGCCACTACCAAGGGACAAGCGTAGAATATCCAGAGACCAACCGACTTGACGTAGGCGTAGCTATCCATGTATTTGCGGGGCGGGTCAAACAGGGGCTAGGCATACTCGGCGCTGCGGAGGCTCTAAGCTAAACAATTCGCCCAGCACGAGCTACTGTACGTATGCGGGCGTATCAGCTGTGAGCAGATTATTGAGAAACTCAATAAGAATGCTTGTATTTCCTTGTGCTGTCGTTCTCGTTTGTACCTTTGTATTCGACTGATCCAGGTTCATCTTTCAGAAGCTACTAACTTACTACCTATAGCTCCACTTAGACCGAGGTCTCACTAACGCTGCGTCTCCAAAACATCATCCTGCAACAACATCATATAACTTCTATTGTAAGTCCTCTCAAAAATATCCCTCAAGTCTCATTATAACTTACACATTCAGATACCGAACTCATATTCAAGTCTCACCCGCTACCAAACCACCAACAATGGCTCCTCTCACTCCCCATTGGCACCAGCCCTCTCACCCCGACATCCAAGAAGTCGTCATCGTGAACCCCGAGGAATTCACCACTAAGAGCATCTCCCGCGTTTCTCTCCCACCATTTGCTGTTTTCGCAAAGTTCGACTTCCCTCCCTGCACGCCCGCCAGCGAACCGACCTACGCTACCGTTCAGACCGGCCGCGACACTCATCTCAACCTGAACAGTGACTTGCTGTACATTAACCACTCTTGCGAACCTACTCTCGTTAGTTGACCTACTTGAAGGAGAAGCCCCAGATGTTGAAGTGCCCCCGTCCTTCAGAAAGGGTCAAATTGATTAACGCGAGGGTATAGCTCTTTGATGTAGGAAACTTGAACATTCTTGTTGGGCCCAAGGGTCTCAAGGTTGGCGATGAGCTCACAGTTCGTTATTCTTACCCCTCGAATCTTATGTCCAATGGCTAACAAGACGTCTAGTTCTTCTATCCCTCCACCGAATGGCATATGGCCCAGCCCTTCGACTGCCTCTGCGGCACCCCCTCTTGCCGCGGCCG
Source organism: Fusarium acutatum (assembly GCA_012932015.1). NCBI lineage: Eukaryota > Fungi > Ascomycota > Sordariomycetes > Hypocreales > Nectriaceae > Fusarium > Fusarium acutatum. Next base: position 93,747 of record JAADJF010000033.1, read on the forward strand.
AATCTCCGGTGCTCGCGACATGACCCAAGCTCAGCTCGACGGTATCTGGCTCAACGGTCACATCATCCAGCTCCGCGCCGAGCAGCTCGCCCGCTCCGAGGATCCCACTACAAACGCCCTCCGCGACGCCGTTGTCCACGCTGAGAAGGTCCTTGAATCGGCTCGTCTTGCTCTTCGTTCTTACACGAGCAACGCGCACGCTCAGAACGGAAATGGCACTTATCCTTCCAAGTACACCAACGGAACTCTTGGAAAGGCTGCTGCGCTGGAGCATCGCGGCCCGACCTCTCGTGAGCTGAGCGGTGAGATGGGAGGTGATACTGTCCGCGTTTAGAGGCCAGGGCCTTCGACGGCGGCAACTGGAAGATGTTGCTGTTGTTGAAGAACCCATCGGTGCCAGATAAGTAGGTAGTTAGTTCACAGACACATTCGTTTTATGATTGATGTGCTGAGTCTCATTTCGCGGCGGGTGGTGAAAGCTTCGTTCTTGAATTCATGAGTGACTCTCCTAATCTGTCGAAGTCCCTGGCCATCTCTACTCCAGTCAAATGGCAAGCCCCCCTACTCAGCATCCCGTCAAGGCACCACTGCCCAATTGTCATTACCACAATCCCATTGTACATACTCCCAGAACGCCCGAGTCCATTCGCCGCAAACCAAATGTGTTGTCGAGGAGTTGTGGAGTGTCGAATCACGAAGATGGCCAAACCCTTACTCTCGCTCTTTCGAATAATCCTTCCAACGACTCCAAGCATTACGTCCCTTCTCAGAGCCAGCACCGCCGCTATACTTGGATTCTTGCTTCTCCCACTCAATCCGTTCCATGCTGCGACGGGCGAGGAAAGCGCGCGCGAACTTCCAGGCTTCTGTGTCCGCCAAGTTCCAAGCCTCGAGCGATGCTCGTAGTCGAGTATCAGGGGTGGATTTCTTGAACGCAATAATCCTTTTGGCATGCTCCAGGAGGGCTTTTTCTTTGGCCTGCATTTCCTCCGGTGTGAGTACCTTCTCCTTTGGGGTATCCTCTGGTCGAGGCTGAGGCTTTTCAGGCCTTGTGTCGACATCAGCCTTCGCGGCACGCTCGACCTTTCCTGGTTTATCAGCCTTGGCCTTTCCTGTCATGGGTCCTTGCTCGATTTTGCCGTTCATAGTCACATATGTCTCTCCCAAGCCCTTGGGAATGCGGAATCCAAAGTACCACTCCAGATCTGGGGGAATATCAGCTTCAGCTGACAGCCACAGTGCATGAGTAGGGGCATGTTCATCGGCCACAGCCTGTTTGAAGTGCACGATTCGCGAATTGCTGGAGACCTTGGAGCCCAAAAGCACTTTTGTGATAGTCTCAAGCCAAGGGTCTCGAGGTGCCTCCTTACGGATCCAACTAACGTCCACCCTCTCCTTGAAGCTTGTCAAAGTCGCAAGTGTCCAAGGATGGGGAACTGTTCCAATTGCAAATGCACCACTCGTATTCTGATATTGCTCAGGGGTTGTGACCTTCATGGATGTGGTGCCAGCGGCACAGTGTGCGCAGCTTGAAATGCCAGGAGGGCATGATGACGGGATGGGGTTGTCCGGGCAAAAGGCTAAGGAGTCGGCAAGCTTCAAGGCCGGTGTGACCATCTCGGTAGTGTGCTCAGGAAAGGGCTTGAGGACCTCAATGCCCTCGGGGAAGCTACTCTGCCATACAGCGTGAAGATGGGTGTTGATAAGCCGGTTGAGAGCTCCTAACCCTCTTGCCCTTCCATTAGTGATACTGTCATGGACCTTTGGGTATTGCTTTTTGATGATCTCTGGGCTATAATGCACCAGTGCAGTTTGTGCTTTGTCAACCTTGAAGTGATTCTTTGTTGATGCATCAATAACATTTTTAGCAGCTTTCAGTGGAAGCGAGTCCATCACTATCCGGATAGTCTTTGTGACTCCTTCCTTAGGACCTACAAACAGTGCACTTTCGAGACCTTTCCACCTGGTCATGGCAGGATATTCTCCCCTTCGAAGGAAAACCAAGAGAGGATCCTCAGTGTGTGCAATTGGAAGCAGTGTATAATCCACCAGCATGCCAGTGCCCATAGATTGCCAAGCGAGCCATCTCATGAGGTCGGCTTTTAGTTCGGGCTGAGCCTCAAGCCGTTGAAGTTCCTGATACATCGGATTTCCAGTCGCCTCAGACGATCCTAAAATGGTTGGTCGGAAACCTTGAGCCCACCAAGCGCGACGCCACGTTAGAAGTAGATCGCTGTCAGCATCTTTTTCTTCCCTCGATTTCTTAACCGTTGCATCGTAGTAGCAATAAATGAATGGGCGATCCTGGAGCGGGGGGAGCAGTGCTCTATCCTCATCAAGGGTAAGGGAGCTGGAGAACGGCACAGATAACCATTTCCAATCAGCCCACCAAGAAGTACCTTGGTATGAATCTTGTGCTCGAGTCGGTGGTGGATGGGTAGGACCACGAAATGGATTCAGCTCTGTCACGCCTTTCTTGAGCGAGTGACGGATGCCATCGACAGACGTCTTGATCTTGCTAGAAGCATCTGCTTTTGCGGCATCTTCGGCAACATCGGTTTGGGCGGCATTTGGAGACAGTAGGGTTAAGGTTGAATAGGCGAATACAATGAGAACGAGAACGAGATAGGTCAAGCGACGAGACACGAAGCGGCGTTGTCTGCCGTAAAAGATGTTTATCGCCATTGGGCCAATTGGATGATGAGGCAGTGGGGTATCACGGATGAAGCTGGTGGAATGCGTTTGCTGTTGATGTACGGATGAAACGAAGGGCAGCGAACTTGAATTGGTCGAGACACGCCAATTCTCACGGTCAAAGAAGCATTTCGATGATGTTATAGGAAGCGAGAGGGCACAACATGCACATACGACTGTGTAGAGGATGAAGTAGAGTAGAGTTATTTGTTGTCGCAAAATGAGGGAGGGGAAGGAACAGTCAAATACGAGAATTGCTGACAGAGGCAGCAGCCCATCCCGGGTAGTACTGAGGTGTGATCCCTTTGTGGCAGGGGTTGGCAAGGGTCCATAGGTGAGACGAGCGAGAGTCATGCGATAAGACATGGCAAAGTCTCATCAATAATACCAATGGATTAGCGAAGGCGTCAAGGTTTGATTGCCAATCGATCTACATCAATACAGTTTATAGATTTGTGTACCTGTTCAAGATTGTATAACCATTCACTTAGAGATAAAGTCACCAAACTCATGTAAGCTATCTACCAGGGTCGTCATCAGGAGCTTGAGTGGATACCGGTATTTTGGTGAAAGAATACAGTCGGAATAGAACTCTGAGTATTCTGACCCTTTTACTTTCTTTGCAACACGAACAAGCACGAACATATACAATTATCTTTCAGGCTACTGTTGTTAGATTACCGTGGACTCGGTTGAGCAACAGAGTACTGCCTAACCTATAGGAGAGATTTGCTTCTTACCTATTCAAAGAGCTTGATCAAGCTGGAGCGAGTTCTAGTCGGATCCACCGAAACTCTAGCTCTCCACTCCAAATCTTCAGTAAGTCAAGGATCAGAAAGGCAAACATCAAGGTATACAGGTCAATAAATGACCAAATGGCAATTATTGCAGGCGTGTATCCGTCGTACTCATATAAATTCACACAGACTGTGTTATCACAGGCCCCAAGCTATGGGCCTTCGAGAGCCGTATCTTATCTGCCAACATAGTTCAGAGCCATTGCCATAAATGTCCACTGCTCTAGACTTCATTGGTAGGGCTGAGCAGGGGGGGTTCTTAGCTGCCTGTCTAAACTAGACCCAGGTCCATATATAATTGATGAACGGATATTAATACCATCCGCATTGTCAAACGATGTGAGCGTTCGTGTAGTTAAAGACGGGGATAAAATTAAGTGAATTTATCAATCAAACGCCCTTCGTATCACTACTGGGTACCTGATGATGCGGCCAATCCTTTGAGCAACAGAATGGTCTTTCTCTTATTGGTTCTATCACTTTAGAGTCTTTGAATGACTAAGGTGGCAGTGACAGTGACAGTGGCAGGCAGCAACAGCCCTATTACCACCCGACTTCTCTTTCACGCTCTCGAGTGCAGGTAGGTACTTGCGTGACACAGACTTTCAATCACAGTCAACTATGACTGGATCATTAAATAAACAAACTTTGCCAGAACCTGTCAGATTTCGGCACAAGGTCATCTTTTCTATCCCCCAGAATCCTCTCCCTCTAACTTCCCTTCTTCACCCCTTCAACAACAATAGAGAGGGGCCATGGGTCTCAAGCAATTCAATCTCGACCTCAGGGTCGCGATAGAAGCTCTTGGTAGCTTCCCTAATGTATCAAATCTGCGCAAGGGCGATTCCGATGGAGAGATCGCTTTCACTTATACGCCCGAAGCAGACCACGAAGCCGAACTACCCCCCATCGATGTCCAAGCCCTATCGAAGGATGCAGACTCGTACCCAAATCACCCGGGCTTCATGATCTTCACTTCCTCAGAAACACCAAAAGACCTAGAGAAATGGCTGGAAGAGACCTCTAGCTTGAGCGATGGCATTACTATCGCTGATGCCATCACATTGATTTCTGGGATGCTAGCTACAAAGCTGTGCACTTCCGATCAGTCAACTTCACAGGCACCGCCCTATTACGGCGAAGGATCAGATGTTGATCTACTCTCCGATGACGATGACTCCTTCTATGAAGCCGAGTTCGATGACATAGATATCGACCCGTTACTACCTGGCGCATCTGCCTCGGAGAACGCCACTGAAGCCGATGATCCAGAATCAATGATACGTCTGAAGCGTCACTTGCGAGAAGCCAAACAAGAGGGGTTCTGCATCTCCATCCCCCCTGAGGAAATACGCCAGTCGTCTTTCGGTACCTTCTCGCTCTCTATTCGAGTATGCAAACTGGGAATCCCTGAAGAAGCCCTAGAAGCTTGGGGTATTGAGCCGACAGAATATATTGTCATGCTTTGCAAGCTACCATCTACTTATCCTAATGTATTAGATTTCCAGCGTCTTCCTCCCGACCAAACCCGAATGAACTTCAAACTTGGTAAATGCAGCAGTCCGCGGCCAAGTTATAAATCCATGAGGCATATGTTTGCAGAAGCGGAAGAGCCAGTAATGCTAATAGACAAAGACGAAGAGAGCACGGATTCCTTTATTCCGCTCTATATGTCGTTGTCTCTTGACGCACTTCTCAACCGTTTCTTTCCAACTCTTTTACGGCTGCGACGATCAGAAGGAATATCGTGGGAAGAAGCACGAGAACTGGAATACAATTTGAGCCTAGGTCACCATTCTAGAGACATGTTAGATCACGCTCAAGACACGATTGTCTGTCAGGACCGAGAGTCATCTGATGAGTCGTTCGAGCCTGAGTTCCTTCGGCATAATGACCTGTCGAGCAATGCAGACGAGCTCAACATTATTCTTATTGCGATGCAATTCGGCCTCCAGAGGTTGATCAAATGCACCAAGTACTGTCTGGTTTGCCATCGAAGAGCAAAAGGAGGGTTTGAGGCCGTAAAACCTTTCGTTTGTGAGAATGAGCTTTGCCTCTACCAGTATTTGTCCCTGGGTTTCGGCCAGAGCATCGAACACGAGATTATCAACAATCCATACGTGGTCGACCTTCTTGTAAGCTTCTTCTATGCTGCTGTCATCCGCTCCCGTCTCCGCGAGTTTCCCAGAGGACTAGGTCTCAAGTGTCCCTCGTCAGTGTTCACAGCGAGTGCTTCTACCCCCGTCAGCGCTGATGCTTACTTCAAAACTGGCCTGTTGAGGTTTCAATCCAAAGACCTCCATACCTGTAGAACTATCAAAACGGGCCATTGGCTGATGCTTTTCGTCCCTGGAGCCAACGCGCTGGATTCGCAGACACCAGTCATGAGAACATGTAAGTGAAATCGAAAGCATGCAAAACCATGTCAAGTATCGGCTTGGACAAGAAGACTAATGAGGTGTTCAGATCGCGAGAAACATATCTGTTATATCGAATCGTGCATCGATACCGACTTTACATTCAAGGTCATGCATACGTTCACGAGTCTTGACAACATTGGACAGGAAACCCCAGAAAATTCCGTGAATCAGGTTACTCAACCTACCCCAGGTGGTATAAAAGTATTGATTTACAAGTATGGTCAAGACATCGATGAACTTGAAATTGCGGTTCGTGATGAAGCACTCTGCTTCATGACCAGTTGCATCCCACCCGTGCAAACAATGAGACAATACCTCATAGAGGTACCCGGGCGCCGGCTATCATCCTGGAGAGGAATCGAAGGGTCAACACTCCGTCTGCTGAATTGGATCGTTGCCTCGAATAGGTCACATATTGTACAGGATAGCCCAGCTCCTGGGGCATCTACAGCAGAGGAACAAACAAAGAATAGCAGCAGCAGCCTTGTCCGCAGCGCGCACTACCAGTGGATGCAGTTTCGTTTTGCCCAGGGATCTCCTGAAAAGGAACACATTTTCTTCAATGAGCTGCAGAAAATACTGAGATCTCGAACCGGTAGAACCTACCAAACGCTCTTTGCATGGCATGGAAGCCCTCTTTCCAACTGGCATAGTATCATCCGAACCGGTCTTGACTTTTCGAACACGCTTCATGGGCGTGCCTATGGGGACGGCGTTTATTTGGCAAGAGATTTCGAGACCAGTCGCGCATATTCCAACCGTGATACTATAAAAGTGTGGCCAAGCTCAGCATTGAAGGCCACGAGTGCTATCAGCATGTGTGAGATCGTCAATAGTCCATCTCAATTTGTGTCAACGAATCCATTTTTCGTCGTCAACAGGATCGATTGGATACAGTGTCGCTATCTCTTTGTTCAAATCCAAATACGGCAACCAGAATCCTCAATTTCCCGATCCTATGAAGGACTGTTTCCTGACAGGGTGCAGGGCGAGGATTATATCGAACAAGACCCTGCTTATCAATTAACTCATGGACAGCAACGAGTTAATATCCCTCTATCAGCCATACCAAAATCTCGCCGACGTGCGTTCGGACAAGGCCAGCAGAATGGCACGGGTTCATCCATAGACTATCCTATCGTTCTTGATGATTCGGATCCAAACGGAAGCCCTAATCTCAACGATTCAAGCTCTTTGGAAAGCCCAGAGACAAGTGACGATATCGACGTTCTGCTAGCCTCGGATGATGAAGGTGATGGTCTTCAGTCGGCGGGAACACGAAAAAGACGGCGGACGTCTACAGACTCGGGTCTGGGTGAAACCCAACGGGGACCTGACGATGTAACACCATTTCAACCAGGTCAACTTGACATTGATTCTCTTCCTAAGCTCGCTGAGCCTACGTGGGCATCATCGTCACCAGTTGCTCTACGCGCACTCAACGGCCAGATCAAAGACCTACAAAAGACCCAGTCCAAAACCAACTTGGCCACGCTGGGATGGTACATCGACTTTGACAAGCTGGATAACCTCTTCCATTGGTTCGTCGAGCTTCACAGTTTCGACAGGGACTTACCACTTGCCAAAGACATGGCCAGCCATGGATGCTCGAGCATCGTGCTTGAGCTTCGATTTGGGGCTTCTTTTCCGATATCGCCTCCTTTTGTTCGTGTGATACGACCTCGCTTTCTACCTTTTGCTCAAGGAGGGGGAGGTCATGTCACCATTGGCGGCGCTATATGCTCAGAGCTGCTCACAAACTCAGGCTGGTCCCCGGCTCTTTCATTGGAAAAGGTTTTCCTTGAAGTCGGATTGAATCTCTGCGAAAGGGACCGTCCAGCTCGTCTTGAAAGAGTCCATCATATAAGTTTGGGGAAAATGGACTATAGTATGTTTGAGGCTGTGGATGCGTACCGACGAGCAGCTGCAGCCCATGGGTGGCAGATCCCTTCCGATCTTCAGATGTTGCAATCCATGAGTAACGTTACAGAGACGTAGTGGAATGAACATATCTGGGGCCCTTTTCTGACGGATATAGAGATTGTGTGCCCGACTTATCACGAATTACGAGTTATGGGTACTCTTGTTTTTCCAATGGGGAAATTGGCTGAGAACCAGACTCAGGACATCCAATAAGTAGATTACAGGTAGCAATAAAAGCCATTCTACTATGATGTTTCTCTTCACAACTACACTTGTTCACTTGACTGGTGATGGAACTATGTACTCAGTTTTCGTCTTACGATCGACATTCCGGAACAGCATGAAGTGACATATTTAACTTTTTTTTTGTTATATTGATTTCTTGAACTTTTTGACAGCATCGCCATTTGCAAGGCTAACTGAACCGCCGACCTAGTCTCCCGTCACAGCACAGCAACTAGGCCAGCACCTGTCTACTTTTTTTGGTTGATCCAAATGTCTACGTTTTGATTTTACTTCTATGCATTTGCAGGACTGGGATGAGAGAACCGAATCTCCGAGAAATGTCCTTTGGTTTATATCTCCAAACATACCACTCTTTTTTCCAACCTCGAAAGGTCAAGAAATACAGGTATTACCCCAAGACAGATGTTTAGGAAAGATTGTGTAGAGCAAAGAGAAGAATTAGGTCCCAGGAAAGGAGAACACGATAGTCCAGGCTAAGGAATAGGTGAAATTGTGCAGCATAGCAGAAAGCAAGTAAACCCGTGCCCCAACCCGCGCTGCAGTCGTTCAACCAAATCCCACCCTCCCATAATCTTCGTCGCACATTGTCGTGTGCTGATCCCAGTACCTGATCGATGTTGTTTGATGAGTGTAAATGGGAAATTTTCAGGAAAAAAAAAAGAGAAAAAAAGAACGCCAGCAAACCAAATCTGGCGGATGGCGAATGCAGTATGATGCAGAAGCTCCCCGGTAAACTCCAAAACGAAAATATCCCATATCATTTCAGGGCGCCGCAACTCGGGATAAACTTTGCGACATCCGTGGCAGAGGCTTATTCCCTGTGAAAACGCGGGTACCCAGTGATCTCGACGTGGTGCTATTCATGAGGAAACGAGCCCTCATGTGATTTGAGTAGATGAAATCCTGTTGACAAACCGTAAGTGCGCTTCCAGCACTCTAGTTGTGCTGGAAAAGGACGCTAATAGACTCGCCGTGATGAACACGACGGATAGCCTCAGCAAAAACGGCTGAAATATCGAGTATCTCAAGCTTAGGGCAAAGGCGACGATGCTCGTTTTGAGGAACAGAGTTGGTAACGAGCATCTTGTCAATGGCAGAAGCATTGATACGAGCGATAGCGTCGCCACTGAAGACACCGTGGGTGACGAGGGCATAGACTTGAGTAGCGCCCTCCTTCTTCAGGAGCTTCGCAGCACGCGTGATCGTGTTACCAGTATCGACAATGTCGTCAACTAGAATGCAGATGCGGTTTGACACATCTCCAACTAGCATCATACTGGCGTTGCGATGCTCGGTAAATCGAATGGGCCGTCGCTCCTTTGTAGCAAGACATGAGTTTTCAAAAGCAGCAAAATCAGAATTCTGTGGTATTACCTTGTGAATCAGAGCAAAGTCAGTCTTGAGACTGTCCGCAATCAAAGTAGCTCGCTTTGCACCTCCAGCATCGGGAGACACAATGACAGCGGTGTGGTGGTTAGGGATTTGAGATTGGATGTAGTTCTGGAGTAGCGCCTTTCCGTACAGGTTATCGACGGGAATGTCGAAGAAGCCCTGATACTGAGGATCGTGCAAGTCCATCGTGATAATATGATCAGCACCGGCGCAGGTGAGCAAGTCGGCAACGAGAGTACCGGCCTGAGCGATCCACTGCTTGTAACCAGGCTTAGGCTGGAAAGCAGAGATGTTGGACTGGTTCTCATAGTCGTGGGTAGTGTAGGCGTTCCTCTGGGAAGAGGTTGAGTTCTCTGCGTGGTGTCCACGGGCCTCAGAGGTGCTGCTCGAGATGGTGTCTGAGCGGCGAGGAGTGCTGAAGACGCCATTAGTGCCGTTAGCACCATTTGTCGCGGCCTCGTTTGCGAGAGCTGTTTTCGAGAGCTTCTCGGTCAAGTTGTTGACACCATTGGGCAGGCCAGCTGACTTGGGGCCACCTGGACGAGGTGTGGGAGGAACACTCTCAAATGTGTAGTCTTTGGAGGAACCAGAGATCTGCGACAAAGGTGCGCCGGCTTTGTTATAGGGCCAGTCGGGTTGTCGCGAATAAGGGAAGAGTGGGACAACGGCGGTGACTCGTTTCGCAGAGCCAGTCTTGCAGGCTGAGATCATGATACAGAGATCGATGAGGTTGTCGTTCACGTTGCCGGAGCCAGATTGTATGATGTAGACATCTTTGCCGCGAACTGAGTCCTTGATTTCGCAGCGACTCTCGCCGCCAGAGAATTTTCCAAGAATGCGATTGCTTGCCGGAACACCCAGAATTTGACAGACATTTTCTGTGAGTTGCGGGTGGGAGTTGCCTCCCAGAACAACAATATTGCGCACCATGGTGAAGGCGAGGTTGTGTCGGTTTGTGGTAGAGGTGAAGGTTGCTGTCGGCTAGAAGAGCAAAAAGTTTTGATGCGGCGAAGGACGGAAGCGGAAAACGGAAGTGGAGGGGTCCCGAATCGGAGGGGGATGAGTACGTAGTTTTTTTTTTCTTCCTCTGAGGGGGAAACGAGACCGAGTCAAGAGCTTCTAAGCGGTGGAATGAAGTTTCGACTGCGGTTGATGAGACAAGGCAGAGATGGAGAAGACCTGAGACAATCCGAAACAGGTCGGAGGAAGACTGAAGCCAGTCGAGATCGAAATTGAGGCTGGATTGAAAGGTTGCAAGTTTAAACTGTGTTGACGTCCTATTGTGAATTTTTTTAAACTCGGCCTCTGTCAATGGCAGCCCCGGCTTCTAGGCTGGAGCACAGCAACGGCAGTGTGTGGAGTGGAGAGCTTGTGGATTTAGCGGAGGTGTGATTGGAAATAGGTCGTTCAAGTGTCGAACCGTGCTGCAAGAGTTGGCTAGCCTGGCCTGGCCTGGCAAGCAAAGCAGTGTCCGGTACGGCACGGCAAGGTAATGCAATGTGAAGCCGTGAACGCTGTAGCCGATGCCTATTATTGACGGAATTGGGGAATCTGGATGGCTGCGTCCAGATAAAACGTTTTGGCGGACCAACAGGGATTCAGGGCCGAAGTTGACGCACAGGAGAGTCGGGCAAAGCCAAACCGACGTCACTGTGCTGTGCTGCGCTGAAGCAGGCGGCTCAGGCTCAGTGTTCAGTGCTCAGAAGCCAGATGACAGGGCAGGGGTCTCCAAGTAAACAGACGGTCTGCCGGTGTCGGAGGCAGTATAAATCTTCGAGCAGACGGTATTTACTATCAAGGGCTCGACAAGAAAGGGAGCTACTGTTTATCTCCAAGAAGAAGATGTTGACGAAGGGAGACTCTCCTAGAAGAACAAAAGCCAAGCGGCAATCGACGAAATAATAGTCGAGGATGGCGCGCGATGGTCGTAACGACGGCGGGCAGTCCCCGGGTGGAGGAGTGGAGATGATGGGGAGAGTGGAAGAAGATCACAGATCCATTGTGTGAAATTGGATGTTGAATGTTTTTGTAGGTAGTGAGCAGATATAACTTTTGTGGAAGAGAGTGAAGTTGGAGAGGCTGAGTTTATGGCCAAATCAGAAAGTATCTGTTGAGCTCATTGTCAAAGTTGGGCTTGTAAATGGATGAATTAACGTTAGAGCCTGCACATGAGGTGATCGGGGAACCCTCCAGCAACCAAAAAGATGATGACATGGCGGCACCTGCCAAGTTGACATTCTCACAGGGTAAACTTACTGAAATTAGTAAGACGCAACTGACGTCTTGGAACTTTCCGATTTGGATATATCTGATACTTTGCGATATCTCATTCTTTTCTTACAGTACCTAGGTAAGTATGGATTATATCAAGTCCTTATCTTTGCCATGGTGCATATGATATTGTCTTCCAATATTTTTGGAGATAATTAACTTTCAACTCGAAAAGCCAGAGGTATCTATACATGGGCGACTGGTACCCACCCCCCACCAATCCTCATGTATCCAGGGTACTCTAGAGTCAAGGCATCTGGAACTCTTCCGTTCTGCCATTTCCATTTAAGAACCCCCGTGGGCATGGATATATGAGAGATAAAAATAAAAGCATTTCCAAACAGGGATTGCTATTGCATACCGCCATTCATAACCCGAACACCCCTTTCTCTTGGTCTTGGTATCAAGTTTTGTATACGTATCGCAGGTAGGTAGAGGAAAACTCGGCCCTCCCGCCAGACAACTTTTCTCCGCAACGCCGTGAATGAGGTGCCAATAAAGTCTTTTGCTTGGACTGTATGACATTGGATGCTCAGCCTGGCAGGGGTCGTCAGTCATTGGATCTGTATCACCCCAAATCTCTAAAGAACAGCCCAACAACTATTCTCTTCAGTTCCGTTTGAGTAAAAAATCACTACTGCTTAAGGGACCTAGCTATCCTCCCATGTCCAAATTTCACGCCGAGGTACCAACAAACATAACCATTGTCACAGCCTGGAACCTATCGAGGCTTCTAGCTTCCTATTCCTCTGACATGGCCGGCATCGGTCAACCTTTGTTCTGGAACAGTGGCTTGCATGCATAGCATGCCTTTTCCAGCGGAGATGCACGCGACCTCCTTCTTCGAACATAGTGGCACGCAAAGAGCTAAGACAGATAATTTGCCAATTCGACGATATTGTCCCATTAGATGATGCCATTGGACATCATATGACTCCCTATTGGATCCTGTTCATGCATACTACCGCTACCGGTACATGCTCGATCCTCTCTACCTTAGCAGATATCTCTCGGTTTCTCTGCTAACAATTGGAGCCCCTTATTGGTTCGATGTAAAATAAGAATTCATTGGACGGAAAAAAGAAAAGAAAGGAAAAGCATAAAGTGATGCACTCTGACGTGTGTGTCCAAAAGTCTTCCCCAGCTTTTAGCCAGACTCACATGCAAAAATACACCGCGTTAAACTTCAAGTATTAGCTTTGCCCAATAAGAGCCCGCTTCTGAATTTACACAAGGTAGCAGAAGCCAGATCGCAAAGGAACAAGCTGCAGTGTAAAAAAAGAAGCCTCCAGTGTCGCACAAGAATTACAGCACGTTCCAGGCCTGCATCCACTGAAGCACCTCCACTGAATTAGAACCCGTTAAAACTACTGATCCCCTGATTGGTCAGTGTCAGATCTTATTCTCGCGATACTGGACTCCACTATCTGATCTAGACCTTCATTCAATGCTTCATATCAATCTCACAGCTCGTTGCGTTGCATGAGCTCACTCACCACTCACCATGAAGATTCTTGAGGCACAGTCGGCTGTTCTCACAAATTACGAGGTGTATCAGCACGTATCAGAACAGCGCGAACGATACAAAAATGCCAAGCACCGTGGTCCCCCAAATCTCGAGACGGTAGTTCGCGAGGTAAGATTTTTCATTCAAATCAAATTTAACGCCCAGAAACACAACTGACACTCCTCACAGCTGCTCCAATATCTTCGCACAAACCCTGGTCCTCTGAGCCAAGAACCCCTTCCCTACACCGAGGGATGCATTTCCAGACTCCTAGAACGCTTACGGCCTTACAACCTCGCAAAGGGTGAAGTAGTCATGATCATCAACCTGCGCCCCGCCTCAGTCGCTGCTCTCAATACTGTTGTTGAGGAGATGTCTGAGCGATTCAACGAGGAGCAGCAGGAAGCCATGGTCAATATCATCGCTGAAGTCCTCGGCCAATTCCCTGCGGCGGAGGAGGGTGCTGAAGAAGAGGACGCTGATGTTTCTATGAACGACGCTGCTGCCTGAGCTCCCAGCCCACCAATATAATAACTAATTACCAACTCTTGTTCCCACTACTCCATCACAGTATCCGCGCCTCTCAAAATCTCATATTACTGCGCATGTGCTTGCGCTCTGGCTGTTTGCGCCTATTGTCGGAGTCATGGCCGTCTTGCACAAATCTTCAAACGCCAGCTTCAACAATTCACCCGTCACCGCCGAACACTCAACGTATCGATCAGCCCGTAGAGTCTGCGCAACCTGGTATCCTTCTTGCGGATATATAATTCCGTTCGGATCTTGCTCCGATCTCAGATCACGCTTCAGCCCAAGGATGATAAGCGGAAGGGTATCGATGCGCTGAAACGATCTCTTGATTTCGTCTTTCCACTATCAAGTCTGAGTTGCATGCTCGGTACTGTTTATGGTGCACTTACATATCTCTGCATATTGATCAAACTCAACCGTTGGCTGATGTCGTAACAAATGACAATGGCATCAGGGTCAAGGGTCCTCCAGTTATCAGGACATGATGTGTCGAAGAACTCGAATTGAACCTTTTTGGCTCCTGTCTGAATACCGAAGATGAAAGGTTGATCCATATCACGGAGCATGGGAATCGGGTTGACTTTTTCACCTGCACTGAGTCGGCTAAGGATATGGATTTAGTATAATATGCCGAGGAATCGATAGATGAGTTTAGACTACATACGAGAGAAAGGTCGTCTTGCCGCACTTTTCATCGCCTACAAGAAGAATCTTGATCACCTCGGGGTCCATTTTGCATGTGAGAGTGCCAAAGTCGTTAATATGCTTATATTCAAGTTTGATGTATGGAAAATGGACCAGCGCGAGAAGAGCAGATATGGCGTCTATTAAATGAAGGCCAGAGATAGAGATGAGATGAGAGCTGTACGTAACTTATCAGTATTACCCCCCAACTGTGGCGTCGGGTAGCACACCCACATATTCAGACAAGCCACATCTTGAACTGCAGCAAAGCCACTTTTCCGCTTGTAAACTCTGACGGGTCTGCATATAATCGCCCAAAATTGGAACCCACCAACTTCATGAGACCTTTTAGCCGTTGTCTTGGGCGTCAAACTTCGCTCGAAGGGATAGTCAGCCGAGGCAAAACTCGAAAGGTCTCGCAATCTAAACCTCAACTGAAAAAATCATCAAGTGGCGAATCTCCAAAACTTCCTGTGCAGCCTCAAGGTGCCAAGTACCTCGCCATGTCTGCAGAGTCGAATTATCAGTCATGGACCAAAAACGGTCTCATTCAGAAAGTCAAAGAACTCGAGGCAGAACTCAGGAATCGGCCTGCTCCAGAGCCAAAGCCTGAACCTGAGATTCAGCCTGAAAATGAAGAGGGAGATGAAGCCAAAAAGACGAAACCAAAGGGAAAGAGAAAGATGGATCCCAGCAAATATTCTACACGATATATCGCCTTGAAACTTGCATATCTGGGCAAGAATTACGGTGGCTTTGAGTTCCAAGCTATGGCCAATGCTCCGTCAATTGAGGAGGAACTATGGAATGCTCTCACAAAAGCATGCCTCATCTTTCCTGAAGATGAACGGATTGTCGATTTTGACTGCTGCGAGTATTCAAAGTGCGGTCGCACAGATAAAGGAGTCAGTGCCTTCGGGCAAGTCATCGGCCTTCGAGTCCGAAGTAACAGACCCTTGCCTAAAAAGCAAAGGCGTCTAAGTGAAGCAGGCAAGGCAATGGCCGTTGACGAACAAGCGGGAGAAAACGCAGCAGAGGAACCCGTAAAGGAGACACCACCTTTCGATGATATCAAGGATGAGCTTCAATATCCTCGACTACTTAACCGTGTTCTACCCCCTGATATTCGCATCCTCGCCTGGTGCCCGTCTCCGCCACCAGACTTCTCTGCTCGTTTCTCATGTCGCGAGCGTCAATACCGATATTTCTTTACACAACCTGCTTTCACTCCTGAACCCAGCACTGGTGGTGCAAGGAATGGCTGGCTCGACATTGGGGCGATGCGCGAGGCGGCTAAGCGCTACGAAGGCGAGCATGATTTCCGCAACTTCTGCAAGATCGACCCTGGAAAGCAGATCACAAACTTTGTTCGCACAATTTACGAGGCTGACATCGAAGAGGTCAAGGACGTCAGCTCAGCTTTGCCATATCTCTCTGGATCCACGTATGTCCCTGCAGGAGGCTTGTTCAACCACGGCACCGTGTACCCCAAGGTGTACTCGTTCAACGTTCGAGGGTCTGCTTTCTTGTGGCACCAGATTCGCCACATGGTTGCTGTACTCTTCCTTGCAGGTCAGAAGTTGGAGACACCTGACGTTGTGACGACTCTGCTCGATGTTAAAGCCAATCCCTGCAAGCCCAACTATGTCATGGCAGATGAAGTGCCTCTCGTGCTCTGGGACTGCATCTTCCCTGGTACAGATTCTGCCCCGGTCGACCCCGCGGCCAAGAAGACCGATGGCCTTGACTGGGTGTATCTTGCAGATGACCCTGCGCTTAGCAAGCCTGGCCCCTTTGGTGTCATGGATGGTATGTGGGCGTATTGGCGGGAGCGCAAATTGGATGAGTTGCTCTCAAACCAATTATTGCAAATGGTATCTACACAGCGCAGCAAAGATCCCTCGAGGCATGTCACTCGCCCTGAGCCCTCGGGCAAGCAGGCGAACAGTGTAGTTGTCTACGAGGGTGGTAACGGTGGACGTATGGGTGGCCGCTACGTGCCATTGCTGCAAAAGGTTAAGCTGCAGTCTCCCGAAGAGCAGAATGAGAGATATGCTATAAGAAAGGGGTATGCTAGCTCAGAAGATATGCGAAACCAGAAGGGCATTGGAAAGCGAAAGGCAGATGAGGCCATGGATGAGTAGACGTCGCACAATGCGTTTCAGAATAAAAAGAAATAAAGAATTAAATCATATCATCGTATGCTGGGCACATCCATGTGGTAAACGTTCCTATATGGGTATAATGCCTTTCAGCCTAGTGATTTATCCTCTCCTCTTTGCTCATACAAACACCGCCGAACGCCCCTCCAAACTTCTTCCACAATCTTTCGTCGTGGTAACAAGCCTGGAAATACAACCACCACATCATCCTCGCCCTCAACTATGACAATGAGGTAGTATCTCACCTCAAACCCAAGGAACGCTTCATTGACGAGAATGTCTTGGATCTTCTCGGTCGGTATGAACCTCGTCGCTGTACCTGCAAGATAACTCCCTGGACTTTCACTAGTTTGTACACCCAAGCCTCTCATGACGAGAATACTCTCGCTGGCGTAGCCTCTTCGACTGGATAGCCATAACACAGCTATACCTACGGGAATGAGGACAGATAGTGGTATGTTTTGCGCAAGGGCGGCTGTCGAAGTTGGTGCACGGATGTATGAAGCTGGTATGATCTTGAGAAGAGAGGGAGGGGCGTAGGCGAGGAAAGGATGTAGAGTCAGGCGCGCGTGGAGAAGAAGAATGGCGAAGATCGAGAGGAGAATTCGAGAGATGATGAGTAGTGTATGTAGAGCTGGTGGTATCGGCCGGAGAGTCGTGACAGTGAATTCGGCAGTCGTTGGAGAGGGATGTCGAATGAGAAGACGGGGCGAGGTTGAGAGCATTGTGACAGGTTGGAGTATGTTCAATGGTCGATCATGGCTGTAAAGAGTGTATCGGGAGAATTGATGGCAGGGAGTCTTTGGCAAAGTCGAACGAGCTCGTTGTTATTGAAACATAGTTGTGTTGTATAATTGTGGTCGCAGCGCGATTGCAGTGGTGGGGCAAGGTAAATCTAAGCTGTCTAGTTGTTCACTGGCGATCCACTGAAGCTACAGGTGTCGCCCACTGTAGCGCCCCAAAACAGCCCCACCAGCCAAACTTCGGAGAGAAGGGTATATAAGTTGTCAGTACTGACATGATTCTCGACTGTAATGGTCTAACGGTGAAGGCGTTCAAACCCGCTCAACCGCCCATCCCAATACTGTAGTACTTCGGTACCTCAGCCCTCCGCCGCGCCCCGCCCGAACGCTGCGGTGGTCGCCCACTCGTGCAGGTAACTCACGATGCTGGAACTTTGCGGCCCTGAGCACTGGAGATGACCCTTGAGGGAGGTTTCACTCTGCAGAGATCTCTCCCCCGTCGCGTGGCGGGTGGGAACACGTTAGTGCGGGGGGATTTGGGATGGCAAGTGGATGAGATGGAGCGGCCAACTGTCTTTTTTTTTTTTTTTTTTTCCTTTCAATTTTCACAATTGACATTAATAAACAATACCATTGTAAAATATCGATATTATCTCTTCTATAGTTATTCAACCATATATCAACTTCTCGTATGCATGCGACATCAGGCTGTGGTGATTCGAACCCCTAAGTGCATCTCATACCTAGCAGATGTGAAGCTATCACCACTCCTTTGCTCAAGGAAATCTGCTCCCAGCACACACATACACACAGTTAACACAATTATGATCGAGTATAACCATAATGCAAAGCAGTTGTTCATTCAATTCGTAAGTACTAAGACCCTCCGGGGGAATCAAAATGCATTTCCAATCCAGCCCGTTTCAATCCATTCCTACCCATCTTTCACCCATTTCCATTTCCAGTTTCCTTTTCCTCATCCCCTAACTCAAACAAGTGCCGCGAGGCAACATTGTATAAAGCAGTCGCTACGTTAATCCCCTATCACTCACGTCACCCATTTTTCTCACCCATCAGCCTCCGTCAGCATGGATCCCCCCGATACCCAATATTTACTACCTCCAACATTCCGCCTTCAGGTAAATATAACAAGATACAATACGAGTACTGCCTCCATCCTCCTCAAACATAGTCTGTAAGTAAATGTGGTCGTAATTTGCAAGAACCTTCATGGTCCGACCAAAAGAAATGTAAAGTCGTATACGTTCATTGGCATCCTTGCCAATAATGCGAAGAGGGCCTTGAGAGATCCGAAAGTGATATCAAGAGCGAAGAGAGAAACAGGATGCAGTAGTTTCCAGTCGTCATACAGCTAAATCCTTGAAGAAAAGGACAAGTATAATGCCAAAATGCGAGCCCCGAAGGACTGTGATATCGACTCGGGAGGAGAGAGAACGCCGATCGCCATGCACAGAATCGAACAATACAAAGTTTATAGGGAGTGGTAGAAAGGAAGAAAATAATGCACAGCTCGCTGGCCACCATCGCGAGAGACTTCCTAGATCATCTCGTTTCGGTTCAAGCCAGTCGACAAGTGCTTGTTTCGAGAATCAATTGGCGAACGCAAAACATCGGGGTTGAATGACACTGGTGGGGGAGACTTCATCTGTCGAGGCATGGGAATACTTTCGTAGGGAGCCTCAAAAGGAGGAGAACGGACATACTCCTTTCGACTACGGCTGGCAGATCGGAGTCGCTCAGTGGCCTTGTGAATGCGGCCTGAGATGCTACTGCTATCTCCAATGCTTCTGCCTCGGTTGTGGCTCCTGTGGGAAGCTGGAGCCGGAGGGCTGGCCTCTGAAGCTTGATCATTGCCAGAGGATAAATCGTCGTCCATGACAATCTCGATCATGCCTGATGCAACAGCGCCAGCCTGCTGATGTCGCTGGGCGTGTTGCAGAGGGGCAGGAGGCGGTGGAGGGGGTGAAGCCAAATGCCTGAGTTCCTTAAGAACAGGGGGTGCTGGAGGAGGAGGCGGTGGTGGCATAGGGTCTTCGTGAGAACGTCGTCGCTCACCAGGGACAACTTCTTCGATGCGTCCAACACTGTTCTTGCGTGCAAAGCGAGCAGGGCGCTGGCCAGGCTCATCGGGAATGGGGGCTGACATGCTACGAGGAATAGGAGGTCGCGCTGGTGGCTGGTAGACAGTGGATGGCAGCAGAGTGAGACTGGGCTCGGCAACTGGCTCTTCTCTCTCAGGAGACTGTTGAGGTGAAGTTTCCGGGGAGTATCGTTGAGAAAAGCCAGCTGGAATACTAGGCACATCGGGCCTGGGCGTGCTTCCGGATTGATCATGGTTGCCCTCGATGATAAGTCGCATGGCTTTTGGGGTCGCTGGAAGTCCGATAACAGGTCCGTTACGGGCGTACATGCTCCTTTGTGGTGGCTCAGTAGCACTGCGAGGTGGGATATCGTCAGGCAGCGGCTTTGGCTCAGCAGTCTCAACCGTAATTGCCAGAGCAGGAGAGAACTCGTTAGGGTGAGGGATTGAAGGTGTTTGGGCGCGCTTGGCCAGAGACTTGCGGCGCTCCTCGAGTTCCCGTGCAGCCTGCTCCTTCTTTCGCTGACGCTCGTCCTTCATTTGCTTGAGATCACCAGCATGCTCAGTTGAGGCAGCTCTTCCGTGGATAGAGATAGAACCATCGAAGTTGGCGACCTCAGAGTTCGCCCTGCGTCGATGTTCCGAAGCATCCTGCTTACTCAAGGCCGGCGAGCCAAGGCCTCGGCTGCCACTACGGCTGTGCTTGTTCCTGAATTCCTCTTGGGCAGCCATGGCTGCTCTGTAGTCCTCTTCATCTTCAGAGCCTTGATAATGGTGAATGGCAGCACTCAGAGGCAAGGGTGAAGAAGGAGAACGCTGTGCAGAACTCTCCCGGCCTTGGCTTCGGCCACGGAGTGTAAGAGCTGGCGGGCGAGAGCGGCCTTCTGGGCTCCTGCGGCGGCTTCCACGGCTTGAATTGCGGCTCTTTGGCTTGACAGTTGATCCGCTAACCTTGCGTACCGTGTTTGGCTCAGCGACCTGACCATGTCGTGGAGTGCTCAGGTTCAGCAAGTCCTCTGGGGACATGGGGATGGGGGAAGTAGGCGATCGTTTCGCCTTGGGCCAATTGCGAGCACTGACACGTCCACGTTCCTCAGAAGGTTCTCGGGAGCGTGCACTTCGCTCTCGGCTTCCAGGACGACTTCGTGAAGCATCCCGAGTTCTTGAATGGCTACGCTGGCGACTTCGCTGTCTCTTGGAGTAGTGATTGGCAGCATCCAAGCTATGGATGTAGTCTTCTCGGTTTCGCACAGCTTGATGACGAAGACTTCTTCCAGCGCTTGATGCAGAAGTGACAGAACTTGTCACAGAGGCAGGACCTCTGCGGCGAGTTGGCCAGTGGTAGCGGGTAGAAGAAGTAACTGACTGCTCTGGAGATGTAATGTCATCGTGAGCCGGCCCAGGATGCAGCTGTAGATTCACACCCACAGGAATGCGGTCACGGGAGCCATTGCGATGATTACGTGATGCTTGTTGCATCTTCAACATAGTGGCCTGGTCAGGTGGTGGTGGAAAATCACCCTCACTTGGCTGGACAACGCGTTGAGCGTGCTCTCGCATCATCATCGGGCTCGCAGTAGCAGCGCGCTGTAATGCGGTACCCATCATCATGTTGTCATTGCCAGATGGTGTTCGAGCATGACCAGATCGAGGCTCATAGTCATATGGCACAGCAGACAACTCAGCAGATCGAAGTGCCTCTCGGTTGAGGTCTGAGGGAATCTCACCAATGGACGGCAAACGCCCACGGCCTCGGGCAGAGACTGGGGTATTGAATCTGCTGTTGTTTGAAGGGCGAAGGAAGGCCGTCGTGGCTTCGTTGTTGGAGGCATGAGAGAAAGCGGGAGAACCGGCAGAGTCAGCGATAGGAGTAACACCCGCGGCAATCGGGGTTTGACCGCCGTCACCAGCAAAGAACTTTGACTTTTGCGTTTGATCACCAAATGAGGTGATGAGCTTGAGAGCAGAGGTCTTTGCGATGCTGCGTTGGGGACCACGCTGAACACCGGGAGGTGAGAGAGGCGGGCTTAAGATCTCAGGAATGCTGGGAGTCATAGTCTGGAAGTTCAGCTGCGCGGCGGATGGAGAAGTCCAAGGCTCAGTAGACTCCTGGTCGGTGCAAGCAAAGCATCGGATTGCTAGCTGCTGTTGGCCATGCTGAACTGCCCACTCACCCCATTTCCTGATAATGGCAGCTTGTCGTTCCCAAACACTAGGGGCTGAGAGACATGTGAGGATCAGCGCCTCCATATAGCGCTTATGAGAGATATAAACCTCGATGGCGTCGTTGTGATCACCCATACCAAGCATAATCGTAACTGCTGCGTGCACATCGCCAGCCTCAAGTAGGCGCTGGACGTACGTATGGCCAAGCTTCTGTTGTGAGGTATGGCCGCCAATGCCACTCAGGGCCAACAACATCCAGTCAGAAGAAGTCATGTTCTCGAAGTTTGCGTTCATGATATTGGGATCGATATCACCAAGCCATTTGGCCAAGAGAATGCGGCTAGGAGATCCTTGGGGATGCCTACTCATCTCATCCCTAATCAGATCTTCAACCTCTTTGTTCCATCCGAAGATGGTGTTGAGCATTTGACGGCGCAGATCATCATTGGTGAGACGAGCACTGTTGGCACCCATAGCATGCTTGTAAGGAATATCACTGAGACGTGCCCGAGTAAACTTGAATAGATCGTGCACCTTGTTGTCATCAGGGCTACGGGGAACTTCATTGCGCAGGCGAGAAGGTCTTCTTCGTGATCGGCTTGAGGCCATGGAAGGAACACTTGTAGTGCCAAGAGAGTATCCCATGGAATAAGTGTCCAAGTCTCTTGTGTTACCGTGAGCACTGTTGCCAATAGTTGATGACCTGATCGAGGTTCCAGCCGAGATATAGGTGTTTTCTGACAGTCCTCTTGACCTCATGGATCCGGGGTAACGGCCAGGGGTTTGAGACGACCCAGCTGAGGACTTAGATAAGGATGAGAGCCCACTTCGGCTTGACACAGGGCTGGCTGATTCGTAAGGCTCATTACCAGAGTCGTAAGGTTGGCGTCGAGTTAGGCGAGCGAATGGTGATAGGTGATCCTCGTCACTCTCGGAAATATTCATGTCCAGGGGGATAGAGCTCGTCTCGGACTCGGAGGCGATAGTAGTAGCCGAGGTCGCTGATCGATCACCAGTTTCTTCTGAGACTGGAGGCGAGGGTGGCAATAGGTTTGCTGGGTGTTGGACATTGGCGACCATGATGGCCGGTGAGTTCAGGTCGAATTGCTGCACAGTGTTGTTGGGCCCAAGGGTGAACAACGTGGCACCCGGGCCATAGACGGCAAGGCCGCGAACAAGATCGAGAGTCGGGATGGGATCATGAGTGACATGCTTTGTCCTAACATCCCATGACTGTGTTTGCCTGTGCAGATGTTAGTT
Source organism: Fusarium acutatum (assembly GCA_012932015.1). NCBI lineage: Eukaryota > Fungi > Ascomycota > Sordariomycetes > Hypocreales > Nectriaceae > Fusarium > Fusarium acutatum. Next base: position 116,644 of record JAADJF010000033.1, read on the forward strand.
GATGATAGGGGTCATGCAGCTAAGCGCGCGCGTAGTCTAGGGCGTTTTATGGTGGTGGCAAGCTGCAAACTTACGAGTCGGAGTACTGGATTATGCGACCGTTCTTCGACCATCCCATCCAGTTGGGTCCATCCATGGAGATCTCAGCCTTCTTGAGGTTTCTAACCACCTTTGCAGGGTCATCGACGCTATATTTCTTTGCCACGCTCCAAACTCGCAAGTCACCGTCACGCATCTGGACAGCAAGCATGTCCGACTTTTGCCGAGACGAGGAAGCATGCCACGCGAGATTCACGATAGGTGACGGTCCTCTGGAAGTGGTAAGATTGTGTAAGATAGTGAAGCGTGGTTGCAGGGTTGCAACAAATAGAGAGCCATTCTGGTAGCTGAGACTGTGTTAGTGAGATTTGAGTGAGAGGAGGATAAGAACTCACCCGATGGCAAATGTTCGACAATCAGCTGATGGTGCCAATGCAGTCACAGCAATTTGGTCAATAGTCCTTGAAGAAACATGTTCAGATGTTGATGGCTCAAACATGATAATGCTTCCCTTTGTGTTGCCTTCAAATCGTTAGTCGTGATCTTGTGAAACTCATTCCAATAACTGACCAAAAGCCACATTGCCATTTTTCATCCACGCTGCGACAGTTAAATGATCATAACAGGCAAAACGAGAGATCTCATCGCCTGTCATTAGGTCCCACACAATTGCTGTTTGGCCAGCATCGTAACTGACAACAAAGCGGCCACCACCAGCCTCACTCTGATTATCGACCGCTAACAATTGAACCTCATCAGCGTGTCGAGAAAACCTTCGTTCAATGGTAAGAGTATCATGGTGACAGCAAACAACGGATGAACCCTGGGCGTACAAGAACATGGACGCAGTAGCGGCGCAGGGGTCAAAGTACTTTAAATCGGTGACATGAGGCATCGTGGTGCTGTCTGGGACCTGCGACGTCTTACTCCTTGTTGCAGACCTTCCACCGGAACTTAACGATACGGTGCGATTCCGTGACGAACCGGCCACGGGGACGGACATGATGGGCTTGATATTCTTTCTTGAATCTTGACCTGCGTTAACGGAGCCCGTGTTAGCCAGTCGGATGACCACGGAGGGCTATGGCTGCTCTGCAAGGATGCCCGCCTTGTGCGACGCTGCACGTACTGTTCTGATGAATCGATGTCGACGACGAACGACCCCCGATAGCGGGGTCTACACTTTTGTTGCTCTCGGGGTCGCAGGAACAGTCGGAAAGCTACACTTTAGGGCTGTCGAACATGCCTCGGAATCCTCTGCTGCCCGTACCCGGACAATGATTGTTTCTTGTTGTGTCGGTAAGCCAAAGTCTCGGATCGTGTTATACTGAATTCTGTTTCGTCACTACGCGATACGATGCGATACGGGCACGCGGGTAGCGACGGGCAAGTGAGGTTGGACAACGAACGGAACTCTTGGGGCTGTATGTCTCGGTCGCAACGGTGTATAGTAAGAGGCAGATGCGGTGAGGCGAGAGAGAAGTCTTCGGAATGCGAATTAGTGTGAGTGTGAAAAAGTTGAGAAAGTCCAAACACGCAAGAAGGCGTAGAGAAAGACTCGATGTGTGTGGAGATGGGCAGAGCAATGGTTTTGCTTGTCGAGAGCAACATCAACCAGGGCAACGGTGGAAAAAACGACGCTACAGGCGCAACTCGGCAACAGTGAGAATGCAGCCTCCAACCCTGCTCAGATTCGATGTGATTGCCTGGGGTCGGACGATGCCAAATAGAGATGTGCGCGCAAAGTGGTCGAGGTCAAAGTGTAGCTACCAGGAAGAGCTTGGTAGTGGATGCGGATAGGGATGGGGGATGTGAAAGGGGTGTGACCCGGCGCTTGACTTGCAGACGTAGCTTGAAATCCCTTGAAGATGATTCTAGGGTCCATCAAACATGTCCTTGTGTAGGATGGCTAGGTAGGTGTGTGTATGCGTGTGCATGTATGCTGAACGACAACATGCGACTTAGACGGATGATATGACAAGGGGTGAGAGGTCCAGGACAAGATGCAGGAGACGTACAATGGACAATTAGGGGCCTAAGGAAGCAGGCAATACAGACAATTTCAAAAAAGAAATGAATTGAAATTCCTACCTTGATTCTTTTTCTCCTGAAGAAAAAAAAGTTGATCAGTCTCTTTGGGGGCTGGTGTAAACGGTCGTTGGTGGAGTTGTGATATCAAGGTTCAAGGTAACTGCTGGAGCTGAAGATGTGACAGTGTGATGAGGCGACACCAACAGACAGGGAGACACAATACACAATACAAAGGCGGAAAGAGAAGACTAAGAAGAGGGAGGCCCAAGAAGGAAATCCAGAGCAGAAAAAGTGCAGGTTGAGATGATTTTGAGAAAGACGCAGACACAGGGTTCGTACCAGTGTGGGTGCCTTTACTGCGTGTGCTATGTGTGATGGACCATCAATCATGGATCAAGGTCGGGGTCCAGAGTAAGAGATGGCGCCTAGAGAGTGGCGTACTGGCCTGTCAGTGGACGATTCAGAAAAGAGACGATATTAAAATAGAGCCCTAGAGCGTTGGGTTGAATGGATCAGCGGAGACGGACCGGCTCATAGGCAACATAGCACCCAGGGGTCGTTTTGGAGGATGGTCAACGGCGGTTGGGGATTGGGAGCTTGGGCTAACATGAGCACCTTTCTGCTGTTCGGACTCGAGCTAACAAGTTGAGTGGGGTAGAAAAGCCGCAGACGACTGGGATCCCCTCTTGTATCGTTGACAGGGGGTTTGGGTATGGTATAGCATCAGACATCGATCTAAAAGACGCCAGTTGAGGCGGAGGCGGTCACTTTGACGTGAATGGATCGTGGCCGGCGGCTGCGGCCTTGCAATGACGAACAAAGTCCAACGTGGGATTGCCATCGCATCGTAAATTGTCGAGTGTGGATCTTGAATCAAAAGGCAAGGCGAAATGACAAGCAATGAGTCTTAGCAAGTCAATTGTCTAGCGAGCAATGCCCCCTGCCAAATTTAGCCTCGTGGGCTGGCCTCGTGCCGTTGAATACAAGTCTCTCAGAAAAGTCGTTGGATAGCGCATCAAATTGTGTGGTTCACTAGACCGGGACCCTTGTAAATCTCCAGATCCATTCCGGCTTGAGACTCGAGACTCGGCCTATCAATCAATCAATTGTATTCCATTGTTCGCTTGCAAGCGCATGAATGGCTCGAGTTTCACCATTTGAGATATAACTCTTTATCATGAAAGCACGTCCTTGGTCGTCACGATCTCCGCCGTCGTCTCATCCAAATTTCATCCTAAATTTCCATTGATAGGAATCCATCAATCACGTAGAGCACAGAAATCAGTGTCCCTGCTGCCCCTCTTTTGGTGAAAAGATCAGAGGTATGCAAGTGGCGTCTGGTACGACGACAAGCGGTGGCTTCTCAAGCATTGCAGGACAACACAGCAAAGCATAGTGCAGCAGCGTACTGTAGGGGCAGCACAGCGTCCTCCCACGCAGTGCAGTTGCTGTAACGCTGGTGCAGTAGAAAATAGGCACCACAACATGATATGCTCGATCCAGTTGTTCTGGGTATCCTTCGAGACCAAAGACTGGTCGGTACCTTACATTGAGGTCTGTGGGTGCATCAACACAACGTCCATCCATCTCTAATAGAAGCGTCACAGATGCTTCTCCAGGCAGACTGATGCAGCATATCCTACAGTGGGTGTCCTCTACAGCTGCAGTGGGCGATAGGGCATACAGCACGGTCGATTACAGTGCCCTATGGCCTCTGTCGGAGACGTTTCGACGTTGAGATGAACAAGATAGAAAAGCATGTGGTTGGGGAAACGAAACATGGGGGGCTTGAGCAAGCGCTTGTAGACTAACATTGATTGGCTACAGCTCTAAACCCCGCTTGCCAAAAGTGTGCTACAGCTGTTTCTCGGCGCTTATTGGCCACGTTAGCTTAACGGGACGGGCCAATAAGCCGGCCGATCACCTCTATTGCAGGGAGTTAATCGCCCTCTCCTTCCCGTCCCGCTAGCGAAGAGGGTCCGTACCCACATATTTCTAACGGAAAGAGCAAGGAGCTCTCTCCGCATGGACTTTGATGAACAGTGTCATTCTATCAGCCTGTAGACGTTCTGATACTAAGAAGCACGTTGCTTGGCGTGAAAATCAGATGATGAGGCAAATTTTGACAATAGTGTTTAATATGAAGATCGCGCGTCTAATATCCGAGATATTGTATAGCTTAGCCACTGATATCATTTCAGATAGAAATATCTCCTATCGACTGATATCCAACTGGACAGCACGGAGTAACTTATATGTTGCTTCTCCACTTTTGACCTCATGCAATATTTCGAAAGGAGCAAGTCTCGATGTGACATTTTCACGCCTGACTCTTTCCATTGATACCTTCCTTGCCTTATGGACTTGCCTTAGTAGTATTGCTGGTATCTAACTTGGTCTTGCCATTCGTAAAGTCTCCTTGTTCATTCTTCCTTGTTGCGTTTGCTAGGTTGTGGATCTCTCTTTCCTCTGCTCCCGCATACACGATTCTTTCTTTGCTTTTTCCCGTGCCCCTGGTCCATCCCGTTCTAGTGCTACCATACCCATACCCACACCTCATCCTCTACCGTAGGTGGCTTGGTGGATGATGCTTGAGAATAGCGATGTTCTATTATTCAAACTTCAGACTTCAAACTTCGTATATCTTTTGACAAGCCTCTGACAACGCAGATATCTGCGTTTCATACACGTCACCCTGCTCCTTAGTTGGTAACTGGGGATAGTGACTCAAGATGTGTACAGTACCAACGCATCGGTCAAACGAACAGGGTCTTGACTGTTGAATTGGCTCCCTCACTTGTCTTTCAGATTGACTCAGTCGATCTGGGGGTCAGAAAAGAAACTACGCTAAATATTCACCTGAGAACATGGATATCAACAGCCCTCAAGCTGCGAATACGGATACAGGCAGTGATACCGTCATTGTCCCTTGTGCCTGAGACCTGTACATTAACATCACTTACACGTCAGCCTCCACAACTGGTTCAATTCTGGCTGACAAAAGACGGAAAACGTCTTTCTGTTTATTTCAAGCCGGTGTAAAGCCTTTCTTCCGATGTTTGTCTCAGAAACATGTGGCTGAGACCCAAGTTGGATTGCTTATCCAGACTTAGCATCGCTGACCGACAGGCAGCCTTCCTGTCATAACCTTGGCATTTCTAGTTCCACTGTAGCCACTGCGTCTCGAGTCCAACAAGCGCCTCTACCTATCGAAACCTTGCTTATCAACCGCTCGGCTAAGGACAGGCGTTTGCAGTAGATGCTGTCCACTGTCACGGTTCCCTTCTTGTTGAGTCGGTTAGCCTTGCTTTACTCGCTTCCGCCGTACGGGTTCTCACTTCTATAGTTTCCTGCAGGCCAAGCACAGCATGACCAGTGAATTGACAACTGATTTTGACCTCAAAGACGTGCATGCGGAGGATCATGAATGTCGAAGCATTGTCAAATGCATTCAGACATCAACCACGTATTTATCAGTTGTTGGATTGCAGCTTGGTGTTTTACTGCCCAAGATCCTATCTTATTGATGTGCAGATAGTTACGATGCAAGTGGGCAGCTCCGCAAATACATACTATTCTGCTGCACACACTTAATATTCAGACACGACCGGGCCTCAGCGCCACTGACCGAGGGCAAGAACTTTTGCCAGCCGAGAACCTACGCAAATTCATTATCCCGGGACTTCGCTTGGCTTGTCTGGCCTCAGAACTCATAACCCAAGTTACCCCACGGTCATCTCCAGTCTCCTCAGGCTCTGCTGCAGCCTCACACAAGCTGCGTCTTTGTGCAACATCTGGGCACGGATTGCTGCAGGCACTTGATCTGAGAGACATCAAAGCTCCCTTGCCTTTTCTTTGCTTCTTCTGCTGCTGGTTCACCTCGCGCATGCAGCTCGTATCAAGCAGTCCTACCCAAGTCAAAGCTACAACTTTTCTCAGTTTCTCGCAATTCACTGGCTCAGAAAATCTTAGGTCGGTGCACTGGGTTGTGATTTTCCTGTCACATTTCATTTCCCCTGTTGACCGTAACATACTGGTCCTTGGTGAGGACATTCTTCTCGGCCGTGGGGCTTCCGGTCGCTGCTTTCACATATTCGATATGGCGACTGGGGTATGAGCATGCGATTCCATGCTATAACCTGCGGCCCAAACCGCGGCCAAGCTGATGGATGGTGACTATCACATTTTGATAACGCCACTTGATAAAAGACTCCGAGTCCAACGGTCTTCTCGCGGTCGCAGTGTCGGCCGCCTTTCTTCATCAGATCGACCCAGGGACAAAGCCAGCATGTAAGATTTATATATCTGACTTTATACGTGATTGGCAACATGGTCCTGCTCAGGGATCAAAACCTCTGTACACTCATTTGCCGAGATATCAATCTGGACATTTCAACTGTCCGAGTAGTTTCGGCCCATTGGAATACGCTTATTCGAGTGACATTCAGCCAGGCGCATAATGACTCGAGCTTGACCAAATTAGTAGCTCAAGAACCGCGCGAGTTGGACAAACTAACCCTGGTACTGAAATGTTATAATGGACAAACTCGAAATAGGAAGAAGCCCCCGGAGGCCCTATCTAGTGTCTTCATGCCAAAACAGTCCACGTTTCTACAAAGGAGTATACACCATCTTCCTATGAGTTTCGTTGACGGGTTAACAAGTCAACGTTGCTCCCTCATTACTGCTGATCACTTTCAGCTGACTTACAGATGTGATAAGTTGGAGATCAACGCCCACGCATGGCAGGGTCTAGGTCTACCAAATCCTTGGGTTTGCCCAAAAGGCTCGGCCACGTTCTTCTGTCTCACTGCTTTCTTCCAAGTGTCATGGTTCTCGTCACATTTCAGTCAAATTCAATCACTTTCCACAACTGCAACGTAAGGCTGGCACACTGAGCACAGCAACGTTGAAAATTAGGTGAGTGAAATCCCTTGCATCGCCAACCATCAACTCGCGCGGCTTCAGGCTTCCCCGCAATCAGACCCAATTGACCCATTTACAAGCATTAGATGGGATCCCACTGGAAGCCAACGGTTTCGAGTGGCCCTTCTAAGTTACGGGGTATTCTGACAATGCATACAATCATCCACTAAAGAACTACAGGGCGCTGAAAGAGGCCAATATTAGATCTCACTTTTTTCTCGATCATGGTCCAATTGGAATGAAGCCGGCTCCGCGGGGGCATTCGATATTCGACATTGTGCATGAAAGGAATGCGGGTGCCAAGACGATTCCAGCCTCGATCAGAGGCTGAGAGATGTGAATATGCAATGAGTCGATACGAAACCGAGCTCACGATAGCGGGCGTTCGACATCGGGCGTTATTGACTTGTTGTTTCAGATTTGCTCGTCTCGATTTGGAGAAAAATCATCTCGCAAATCGTGGAAGTGGGCTTGATCCTCGAGAAGGATCAAAAGATACCCAAGACTGAGGCTTGATGTCGGATCATACTCCTAGTCTCTTTGGGTTTTTATGCATCTGCAGTATAGTTGTCAACTCTTGATTGAATATATAGATTGAGCTCAATTGGTCTCGTGCATCCAGGTCCTTTTATCTGAATGGTCGAAGTTGTTGGTTGGCGGTCCATCGTCACTTGGGCCAGGTCAGATCATGTTCAAAGCTCTTATGATGCGCCCCAAGTGACTAATTATCGAATTCCAATCACCTATCAGTTTTGACAAATATTGATGTTGATGTACTGTTGAGGTCTTACCCAGAACGGCCTTTACCATCTGCCTAGTTTCGACTGTGGAAACTGATTTGTGGTCTGCAGAAGCCCAGGTATCTATCTTCTCTTCGGCTTGCAGCCACAATTGGTCAGAATATCCATCCGATGTATGCTCTCTGGTGCCTCTATCGTAATAGATAGTCCGCCCAGAGTTGAGACCTGCTCAAGAGGGCTCAAAAGTGTCTCTTTCCCAACTTCTCTGAGAAACGCTTCTTGGAGTCTCAGATCCAATGCTATACAACAAACGTTATTGTAGTTATCTTGATCTATTATATCCAGAAATACTGCGTGGTTACTTCATTCATGTCCTGAGTAACGTAGAGTTTCGTGGGTAAAGATAGATGCAATTCAACCACTTCCAGGCCGAGACATAAGACAGTCTCTATCTTTCTCGCAACGCTTCTACTCTATTCTGGTTAATCTACCTCATTCAACAGTACAATAGGGTTTTCTACGGTGTTGTATATAAGAGAGAAACGCCGTTGCTGACCAGGCTCAGTCTCTGGGATGAACCCTGTGGTCGTTTCTCATCATTTTCAAGACTCCCAACCGGGCCAATAAGCTCCTATAGCATGTATACCCAGTTTAAATGGCCTGAAGAGGTTTCTCTTGAGTATTGGGTTGTGGTAATGGCTGATGGTGTCTATGGAGACACTGAGAAGACAAGTCGTGGCATGCAAGTGGCCCTATCATCATGGGAACAACTTGTGATGCAAGTGCTGTTTCCATCTTTGAGATATTATTATGTAAGACTCACGAGACTATTCAGGCTAGGATCTAAGTGATGTTGCTGAAATACCATCGAGGAGGCTTGCCCATCGTACCCGGCATAGCGATGGCCTTGCATGTTGGCTCACGATTTCATCTCGATATGCGACCCAATTCTATCTATTATGCTTTTCTGCTTTGACTGATGTTATTTAAACAGTTTCCTATTGGTGTTACCTGCGATGCGTGTCTATACTTCATAGTTGAACTGTTGCCTTCACGAGACTCGATGAAACCCTCCTTGGATTGTGCGAGAAGAGGATGGAATTCCGGGAACCTTTCTAATGTATCGTACAATTGCCAGCTATAATTGATCTTTGAACGGTATTCTCCTAATAGCGTGGTTTGAACTCAGTCTGTGCTCGTATCAACCATCTCACGACACGAGATGTCCAGATCTTTGCTCTACGTTTTGCTTCTATGCCAATGGAAGAATACCAAGACAAACTACATTTAGAGTAGAGCATAGGGTTTCAGCATTATGCAATCAACTTTAATTACTACATTTAGATAGACAGGAGTCCTAGTCAAGCTGGCCGACCCCCGGCGACTGAGCATGTTGAGAATATGGAGCTTGTGACAGAAAGCGCAACGACATTTTATACCCACTGCTGGAACTCGAGTTGACTTCCTCAAACAAATTAGCAGCACTTAGTTTGTCATGCATTTCCTAAAAGAACGCAGAGAGATGTCTCTAGTCAGATGTCTGTGGAGTCTCAAGTTGAGATTCTTAAAGGCCAACTGTGAACTATGCACCACAGCAACGAAACAAAAACGATTATACGTACCACCGTGTAACACTGAGTTGACAAAAAGATCGAAGACTCAAAAAGAGAAACTCTGGGAGAAAGCATCTCCCCCGGGAAGGCTCGAACTTCCGATCTCCCGATTGTCTATGAATAACAGTCGGACGCTTTAGCCAACTAAGCCACAGGGGATAAGCTGATTGGATGGTAGACAACCTGGAACAAGGGAACATATTTTTATCGTCAGATTGAAATTGATCAAATTGTAATCTCATTGACCTCAAGTTGATTCATATCGAATGAGAGATCTGAATCATGTCTTTAGTCTGATCTCTCGATATCTATGGCTTGATTCTTGCTTACTGGAGTTGGCGGGACAAGCATACAAGTCAACCCAAGACTCAACCGTCGGGCCTCATATCACGAGCTCACAGACAAATGTTACAACAAGCAATTCTGAAAGGCACATTTTACGGTCAAACATCTCAAGTTTCTGCTATCGAATCGCTCTCAGACATTTGTACATCTCCGGCCACATACGCCGCGCTACAGCTCACCCAGAAGCATCAACAGATTCTACCTCAAGCCTTGGACTTGGACTTAAAACCCTTAGCCGTCCAACTCTCAACTTGGAACTGATAAACCTCTTTAGCCAGTTCTTCAACAGGTCCTTCAACGGTAAGCCCCGGAGCAACCTGGTTGATACTCAACGGTGCAACCGGTGCGTTAACACCAAACTCGGCCTTCCAAGCTTCCAGCTGCTCCGTTGAAGAAGCATACACAATCCTTCCAAGTCCACACCAGGCATGGGCAGCAGAACACATAGCGCAGTGCTCACCACTCGTGTACACAGTAGATTTTGCACGCTCTTCATCACTTAGGTTGAGCTGTGCCCAACGTGCGAGAGTGAACTCTGGGTGGAGCGTCGAGTCAGCACGACCATCACTGTTGGAGCCTGTGACGGTGCGGTTTCGGTCGGTCTGAAGGACTTTGTTATCTGATGAGACGAGGACTGAACCGAAAGGGGCGTCTCCTGCTTTGAGGGCTTCATGGGCGAGTGAGACTGCCAGACGGAGATGCTCCAGATCTTGGTCGCTGATCATTTTGGCTGTACCTGTATCAAGCAAACTTCAATTTCTTGTATGAACTATGAGATAAAGTGCAAATTCTTTCATACCTGTGTCGTTATAGGTGCAAGTGGTGAGTTGACTTGTTAGTAGTGAGGTTGAGGGAGTGAGGCTTGACAAATCCATGATGCGGGGAAGATGATGATTGCAATGAGGTTTCTAATCAAGATTACCTCATGACCGTACAACATCACGCGAATATCATGAATTATTAATTCTTTAGACTTATATTGCTTAGGCATACTAAAATGAAGCTAATTGTTACTTATGTTCTTCATGTGCTGGATGAAAGAATTTGGCTGGATCAAGTCATCGTAAGACTATATCATGAATGAGTATGAGCCGTGGGATCGAGTTATAATATCTGTGAATAAAATGTCAAATTGGAAACTTAACTAAATTTACTTATGTCAGAATCAGCCTCTGCCTAATCACATTGCTGAGATGCTCAACGGGGAGTTCTCATGAAGTGATGATGTTGGACCTCGCCATCATCAAAGCCATGGAACTACATCATGGGTAAACGAAACCCGGCATAGAGTTCGATAGGTAAATGTTCATCCTGAGGGAACTAGTCCATAAGCCCAGATTAAGAACTCACAGCATGCTACTTTCGCTTCTTCCCTGCTACAACTTCCCATGTGATTCTTCCAGGCCAGTTCCTCAGTTGGCCTGGCCTTTGCTGTCGTGAACAAATGATAAACTGTGAAGAGTGAGATTTGCCGAATTTCTTTCGAATTCATCGGAAATGCATTAATATGCCACAACTAGCTTATGGTCCGGCTGTGCTTGCCCCTTGATATTGGTCTTAAATACTCAATCTGACTTACACCAAGCATCTCTAGCAAGGAAGGAGACCTCTTACATGATCAATAAAAGAATATCCGAGAACTTCAATATCTTACCATAAGTCCTGGAAGAATCTCTTATGTTAAACGATGAATCTGTTGATCACGATCGAGGCAGTCCTGTCATCCACGAGCAGCATGCTCCAGATCATAAAAGACCTTCCCTCCAACTTCTCGATTGTCACACAAGCAATGCGAGAACAAACCCAGACCTCTAGAAGGTCTCAATTCCATGTTGTATAAAGCTTAGCCCCGGATATCTACGTTTGTGTATACCCTCAAAATGCGAACAATACAAATCGACATCGAGATGGTCTCTGAAACAAAGGTAACCCAACGCACGAGTCTGTCCTATCTCGGCTACTCTAAGCCAGATAGCCTATACCATCTCGGACACTCCCGTTCAGACCGTTTAACGTCTCGTTATTGTTCTATTCTTGGCTTCTCTGATGCAAGTTTCACTTTCTCACTCCTCGCGCCTTCGGCATCACCAGCGCGATATACACCCAATATCAAGCAAAGACTCAACGGCATCTGCATAGTTTGAGACATGATCTACATGTAGGTGGCACAAGCGCCCGTTGAAAGTCTGTAATTTCTTTGTGTTTGTTTGTTGTTCCTGAGTTGAAGTTGGTAGTATACAAACAGCCAAGAACAACACTCTAACAATACAAAAGCTTATATCAGTACAAACATTAAAATACATTTAACCTATCAAGCCACATGGGACAAACCAACTTAAAATCACAGCAAACAAAGCAAATGCCGTCTCCCCCACGACATAAGCTAACATCCCCAACCGTGCACGATTCTTCGACACTCGTTCACATCCATCACCAACTACCGATATCCTTTCACAATCACAATCATGTTTCCTATCCAAACACCCAGCCATAACAAAAAAAGAAACATCATAAGCTCTTATGCTCAATCACAAGCTCACCACGTGAATTTCCATTGTCTCTTATCGGCGATCTCCCACTCACCGCCCTCTCCACCAACCAACCCCGCGGTTGAGGCGTTGTGCCCCCATGTGACAGAGCAGCTTGACCTTGAAGTCCCTGGCACGGGACGTTACCACGGGCCAGACTAGAAAATAGATAGGTCCCTATTGTCGCCGGTACTCGAAAAGTGTGCTTCGGTAATGATTGATGGCTACTGGATGATAGGGTTTTGTTGTGGCACACGCTTTGTGAGATTGGCTTGTGGCCCTTTATTGTTGCCAAGCTTGAGTGTGCCCCAAGGTTGGTGATAATACAGAGTGCTAAGCGCCTGGAGACCAGAGCAGGGTCACAAGGAGAGGCTGCACATCACAAGAATCAAAGACAAGAGCTAGGTAGAGTAGATGTGTATGCCAGATATGATTGTTGATGCTAACTAAGGGGGTATCTTGAAATCAGGGCAGGCTCAAGGCCGCCAAACTATCCTAAGGTATCTAAAAGCCCAGATCGCCGTGTAAACCATGCAGTGTTGTGTGCATATCCAATGCTATGCAGTTCCATGCCAATGTTTCCCATTCCATATGCCAAGTGTGTGCCAGCTGATTCATCCCAGTGATGGGAGGCTGAAGCATAACCTGTATCCAATTGTCCCATGCCCTATGATGATGCAAGCCAGAAGACGATGCAATATTAAGAACTCCCGATGCATGAATGCTTTCCATTAAGAGGGTGTGCGAAAACGAAGACGATTAAATAAACTCAATAATGAGCCCGGTGAGCCGGGACGGAAAAGATAAAATGTCGGGCTCGATTAAAAGCCTCAACAGGAAGAAGAAAAGAAAAAAGTAGCAAGCGGATAGTGATGGACCGAAGACGAAACCGTTTACCGGGCCGCCATGCGGGGGAAGACCAGAGAAGTGAGTGGTAGATGGCCGAGGTCGCCGACGGTCCGGAGAAGAAACATCCACATCTAGAAGGGTGTCTAGATGGGGGAGCTTCCACCCGCCCGGCGGTATCAACTTCGGCCGCCATCGGAAAGTTTGAGGAATTGATGGAAGAATGATGGTGCTTGACTTGATTGTTATGGTTGTTGTTGTTGTCATCCATTTTCCAAAGCTTGGCTCATCCATCTGACTCATTCTTGCTTGGTTGGGTCAAGGTGAACCCCCACCCCCACCTCTGATTTGCTGGGGTCTGAGGCGGTCTAACCATGGCGTCATCGACCAAGATAGTGGTGGTGTCAAGTTGTTTCCCGAAAATCAAGCCGGCGGCTACAAGTCGATCCGACAGCTGAACAAGGTTGCCCGGTATAGCGAGTGACAGCTTGTTATGGTTGTTGTGGTTGTGTGAAGAGATTTCCCATCTCATATGATGGAATAGTGGTGTAGATGAATCTGGCATGTGCAGCTATTCTTGCGCACATGCGATGCTGTAGTTGTATTGTGTTGTGTGGGGTATCATATGCCATGTAAATGCAAAAAGCAGCCTAAAATATTGTTAGTGATTGTTGCTGTCTTGAGGTAACATGTAAACATACGCTATCGTAAATCGTAACAGTCATTAAGAAGTTCCCAGAGCTCGTTTACTCGACAGCCTCCTCGTTGATGGAGGTGAGCTTGGTCTTGGGACTCTTCTTGTGAGAACTGCTACGGCGCTGCTTTCGTGCGGCGGCACGTCGACGCTCCTTCTCGAGGGCGACAACGCGAAGGCACTCGCGTTGCAAAGCGGCCTGGCGTTCGCGCTCGGCCTGGATGAGCTCGAAGTCGGTGATGACGTTGGGAGGAGACGCCATGGCACCGGGAGAAGAGCTGCCGGCGCTGGAGACGCTCTGGGCGTCGTCGTCGAAGGGATCGGAGAGGAACAGATCGTCGTCGGATAGATAAGAGGTGGGTCGCTCCTCTCGATCAGACTCGGAGAGAGAGTCACGTCGGGGCCATGATGGAAAAGCGCAGGCGGAGTCCTGAGATCGGTAGATGTTGCGAGACGCGATATCCATGGGCGCTGAAGACGCGCACATGGAGCTGATGGAACTGTATGAGCCGAACATTGTTGCGGTTGTGATATTGGTGATGGGCGAGGTGATGGTCGTGAGTGAAGCTCAGAGAGCTGTACCTGTTGCTAAATAGCAAGTGTAAGTGGTAATCACTTGGCTTAATGATGTTGTTTTGTGGACAACAGATAAATGGATCCTTGGGATGAAAACCTGGGGATGCGGGTAGATATAAATGAATGAAGCAGAACGGGCAGGCAGCTGGCTAAGGGAGGCCAGGGGGCGTGTGAGATGAGAAGAAAGATCGGGTTGGGTGAGGGTGTGGAATGGGATGGATGGTTTGCAATAGGGGCGTGGGGTGTGTGCAAGTTGACAGAGGACCTGAGTCTGAGCCTGAGCCTGAGCCTGGGGGTGCGGCCGAGAACGGGTGCGAGTGCGGGTCAAGGGTCCTCAAGTTCGGTCGCCGGGAAGAGAACCAGATACCGCTGCCAACTGCCCTGTCGTTTAGGCTTCCTGCTGCTGAAATTCAGCCTGCGGATTGCTCCCGACCGAGGTGTAGGGGGTGTCGGAACGAGGTGACGGGAGAAGAAGAGGAGGTGAGCGTGGAGAGAGGAGACGAGAAGGGGCGTGGCGAGAGGAAAAGAGCGGTGGGAAATTCGAGTCAGAGAGACCTGGAAGGGGAAAATCAGGGCGATGCAGAGGCGGCTAAGTGGACGGGCGGAGCGGATACAACGCCTGTCACTGGTAATTCTTGGGGGGGATGGGGTGGCCGAAGCGGATCCGTGGGGAGAAAAGGAAGAAGAGTCAGAGACTCTCAGGGCCTCTAAAGGCTCTGGTTATGGCGGTTGAGTCGAGATATGGGGGGCGTGTGGCCGAGCGGGTAGCCAACTCGGTATCCAGATCTAATTATTATTCTCTATCAATCAATCAAAGAATTCGCCAAGACTCTTTGAATAGAGTCCAGCAGTAGAGTAGAGAATGGCTTATCGCGCTCGGGTCAAATCGCTGAATGTGCCGAGATCGCGCCGTAAAGACGAAGCCGAAGTCTTCCAGAAATCAAGTTTGTTGTTCACCGTTGTTCACCGCGTTGCGTTGTGTTGTTGTTTGCTATTGATAGGAACAACAGCAAAGCATAAATTGATAAGCCTCGTAATGGATGGTTACCAGCATTGACTGCCACCGACTGCTGTATGTATGTATGTATGTATGCACACTCGTGTTGCGGTGACGGGATGGACGAGCTGAGAGCTGTGCCGTCCGTGAAAGTAACTTGCTTTGTAAAAATAAAATCTGTGTAAACCAAAGTAAATCCCCCCAACAGACGGTGAGATAAGCAAGGCCTTTTCATACGGATCACAGCATTGCATCTCATTTACCGAAACGTCCAGATCAACAATAACACAAGACAAGACTCAGGATCCGTATTGGATGAATCCCGTCATCGTCCAAGACAATCCGCTCTCATCCAAGACACCTTAAACTTGTTTGTCTGATTTGCTTGTCCCCAAGCAAGCTGGCTTGGTCTCATCTGCCCTGTGGCTTTTTCGTAATCCGGGGTTGAAAAAACGCCTCCTCCAGATTCCCCCAAAGCCCAAGGTGAAGAATGTCATAAGCCAAAAGCCAAAAAAGCCAAAAGCCGAAAAGCTGCGAATCGCAACCACAATACCAATTACGCCGTGTGCGATTCGCTGCCGTCGCCTGGATCACAGCCTCTCTCCCGCGGGTCAAGTTACCAAATCACGGGCTGCGCGGGCGGCAATGGGACACAAGTCACAGTCATCAATAGAGTCACAAGCTGTAAATAAGAGCACACAGCGACAGCTATTTTGATCTTTTTACCGCCCAGGCTGACCAACTGGATTACTCACCCACTGTATAATGTAATTGTAGGTGATGATTACGGCAGAGTCAGCGCTGCGCAGCAATCGCTTGCGAATTGGATACGATGTGATGTGATACTTTGCGACACGAATCAACGTATTCATCACTCATCAGCCCGAGGTATCGATGCTTCATTGGTGCTGTTGTAGCCTGTCGCGAGCGAGTGTGAGTTCCGTCGCTTTCGCTCCTAGGTCCATGGATGATCGCAGATGATTCATTCCTTTTTGTCTATCTATTCGATTCGGATCAAAAGCCATCCGCTTACGATTCGGAGAATGGTTGATGGACTCATTTGGAGTTTATTGTCTCATCTCTTGTCTTGTCTTGTAATTTATCGAATTGATTGATTGATGCATTTGTCTTGAGTTGCTTCTCCCATGTCTCTCAAGTTTCCTCTCTTCCTCTTCCTTTCCGTCTCCCCCACGCACGCCCTAAGGCCCTGTCCTCCCTCCCTCCCTTCCAGGCCCGTCTTCCCATTCTTCCAGCGCCCAACACACCCAGAATCGGTCCCTGGCCGCGGTCGATCCTCGGGTTGCTTCTGCCTCTGGGCTGCTGCCCTGGCATACGTTGTCCCGAGATAGCTCAGCGCCCAAACCTTCCCGTCGCGTCGGGCAAGAGTAGGTTTTGATAGTCACACACCACACCATATGCATCCCACAGGGCTGGCTGACACTGAACTCACTCACTCACTGCAACTATGGCTGTTCTTTTTTCCTACTTGGGAAGAGGGGGAGGGCATTCACAGGATTGAGGGATTGCTGGATTGGTCTTGTCTCCAAGCAAGGGCCAAGACAAGATGCGCGATCCAATGCAGGTAGGGCACAGCTTGCATTTCGCAATCGCTGACCGCTCCCTTGACGCAAAGGGCTCTCGTTTCTATTTGCTGGATACGTGCTTCGTGGTGTTGCCAGCATTCGTCTGCAGTTGGTTAATTGTTTTACCACTCGCAGTTAATCAGCGACCATCCGAAGAGTCATCTATCAATCGGTTGGGGTACCATCTTGCAGCGACTGTCCGATCCAGCTGCGCCATCAACCACTAAAGCTGCGGAAGCCGAGGATAGTTCAATTTCACCACCGGTCAACGGCATAAACAACAACAGCCATTCAGTAGTAAACAACAAAACTCATATCATATGCATACAGTATGTGTGCATCCTCGGTAGACACACAACCACGGCCTACTCAATTTTGAAACTCTCTCCTCCGAACTTTCGGTCTTTTTCCCGCCGAAGCTACCTACCTAATATCGCGTCTTATCGCAACCTATTCCGTTTTCCCCTCCCAATCTAGAAGCTGTCAACCCAAACTCCAGGCTACCAGAAACATCAACCCCCAATATCCCCCAGGGCACAGGGCACGCACAGGGGGTGCCTAGTAAAACAAAGTCCAAAGGTTCTTCCTCTTCCCAACTTCCCACTACGGAGTAGGGTTAATTGTACTAGTTAAACTGCACTGTAGAAATCAATCCCGGACCGAGCATTCTTTTACCCTGCATGCCCGTTTAGCCTGCAAACCTTGGACAGCTCCCCGGGGGGCAGCAAGTTTCCCCTTTCGTCCAGGCTGCTTGAGCGCACGAATCGTAGCTCGTCCCTCTCACCGCTAGCTGGCATGGATATCGATATCGGTAGCCAATCACGGCACTGTATTTCTTCTCCGCGATGTCTTGGTCGGTAGGAATCTCGGTGGTACAGCTGCAGGGTTTAATCCTAACCTAGCCATTGGGCACAATATTCAATTTCAAAATCCGGTGGAAGAAGCAAGAATATTGGATAGAACCGAAAAAAAAAAAAATGAAGAGTTTTCTCAATTGTTCCCCATTTACACAAAGCAATACGGTTTCGCTTACGTTTGGCAACGGTTTAAACCTGGTGAAGACTGTGATATTTCTCTCAAACTCTCCACATGCGATACGCCGGCGTATTCTTCGGAGACCCGCATCCACAGTCGGAGCCGCTTTTGCGGCGTTTTCTCCACCTTGTGGCGGTCTCCCTTCCGTAATCCTTTCGGCCTTTCTCCAGTACAGCATCAAATTGGATTCAGTTTTTTTAATTCCTTGACAGTGAAAGCCTTTACCCCTCGCCGAAAGGCCTTGGCGCTCGGCTGAACTACTGACTCTCCCTCGGCGCTTGTCTCGCCCCGGTCGAGTCAAAGGGAGAAACGTTTTCGACATATCGGAAACAGGAGAACTCAGATAGTAACAACACATATGCAAGGGTGCATCCAGAGCTGTGATCCGAATCTAGCGCTGTCGCTTGTGAGTCGGAAGACATCAGATTGGTGAGCTTGAGCTGTCGGATGTGCTCGCCTGAGGATGAGTGAGACAGCTTCAAGAGCTTCTCCGCACTCTGGCTAAGAAATGATCTGCAGTTCGAGCCCCTCCGTGCCAAACACAGCTGTGAGAGTCTGGAGCTGTCGCAGTTGCAGTCGCAGGAGCTGCACAAAGGGGCTTTTGCTCCTAGCCGAGCAGCCCAGAACGTTGGTAGATCTGCTTATCAGACAGAGGAGCTGCTGCTGATCAGTGATGTTCATGATTAACGGTCTGGCCCGTAGTGAACCCTGCAGATAATGGATAGGTATGTTTGGCCGTCTGGATTCACAGCAGCTTTCTAGCCTGTTGATCGCTGGAGATACAAATTGCACCAACGACAGTGTGAAGGCAATGCCGAAAAGACCCTGCGTATTCCCGCCTCACTCCACCTTTATCCGTGAGGCAGCACAACACAGCACGCAATTCATGCCCGCCGAGGAGGAGAAAGGCTCCGGCGGTCAAGTTGTTCGGTGATCAACCGAAGGATGAGGTGCACTGCTGCAGCTTCGGCGGGAATAACTCGTGATATGAGTCAGATATGGGTATCTGGGTCCTTTTTCTCCGTGCCTTTTGCGCCGTTTGCGATACCTTCGTTATGGCAAACCTCCAGTTTTCCTTACCTTATCTCTGTGTTTCCTCCTCCACCGCCACTTCTTTTTTCCCTTCACTCAAGCCACTCCCACGATCCATTCTTTTCCGTATAATGCCGGGTCTGGGGAAACACCAACTTTACATTACTCGCCGACAAAATTGGCCTTCCAATTTGACAGGGAAGATTCCATGGAAGAATAAGAATTCTTCTCACGTTACCTAAGATAACTCCACCTCGGCACAAGGAAGGAATTTCACTGCAATTCAAATAATTGACACCTGAAATTCTTCATCCCGAGCAATCTCGCTGTAGTGGACCTTTTGATCCTGGCCCTTGGTTCTTGTTAGTGGTTTTACAGCTATGAGATCCTTACAGCGGTCCGCGCGGCCGGTTGCTGTTCCGGGATTGACAAGTTCCAAGTTTCCAATCCCAAATTCCCAATGCTACGGTCGCAGATCGGTCATTAAAATTATTACAGCCAGGTCAACTAGCCCTGGATATCCCGCTGGCTGGGGGTGACCCGTGTCGCCGTTGAGTTCTGACGTCTGGGGAATTTTGAGTTTGATAACGATGATTAATGCGACAATGCTTGCAATAAGAGTCTCAAAGCAAAGGCCAAGGAAGCAAACGTCATCAATCCCTTCATTTGTCGTATAATTACCTGTTTGTTATCGAATCCCGCGGGAAGAGACAAAATGCTCAATCAGGAAGTTACTGTGCCAAGGCTAAGGGAAAGCTTATCGAAGGCTGAATCAGGCACTCTTAACACTCTAACTTAACACTGTATCGGTTTCCGAGTCTGCATCGCGATATGCTTTACTGGTCTCGCATGCTTAACTAACGAAAGACTAGCCTTTCTCGTACTGCAAGCCCCTTGGAAGAATTGTTTGGTCTCTCAAGAGTCAGTGTTTCGACCGTTTACACGGTTTCGCTTGCGACTTTATCCGGCGCACGGAGTAACATTCTCCTGTATTATATCACAATTCCTTGTGACATAACCGACTCAGAACCCATGCCCAAAAGCAAGTATCCGACACCACGGACACGGCCTACTGCTGCACTTGAAACTTTGTTGTTTGCTTTGCTTCGCCTTGCCTTGCCCTGTCTGGCGTTGCTTTGACGATTCATCTCTAATCAAAACCCCAGCTCCGGACGGCGGACTGCCATTCCTAGCTTCCCCCAAGCGAATGGACGGCATGGGACGGAATACTATTCCCACCTTCCGAGGGCCTGTAAAATAGAATTAAACCCCTGGCCTGGCGGCTTAACCAGCCTTCTCTTCCATTACCGTTGCCGCGATAGGATTGAGGCGTCCATAACCCCTTGAAGTCTACCGCTTGTGAGAAGCCCTGGCCCCCCCCCCGACCCGAACCGGCGGTTCTCCCCTTACCAAATGCACAGTGAAGCCAAGCCAAGGCTTGCCATGTCTGAGCTGCTCCCGACAGGCATTGCATTGACCCCATTCACGAGTCGCTCATAACGTAAAGAACCCCCTTTAATATAGGGGCTTGTTAGTCAGTGATGCTACGGAGTAAGTAGAGCCGAGAGGGAGATGGACAGAGATGGATCCTTATCGGAGGGGCTTCTATCAAATCTTCTAGAGCTTCCTTTTCTTTCTTGGAAGCCACCCTGAAATGCTGTCCACCTTCTCCTTTGGGCCTGGAGCATAGAGTTGTGGTGGTGAAGATGCAGTTGTGGACACTAGAAGGATCGGTAGAAGGGCCGTGGAAGGACAGCCACAATGTAGAAGCGTGTCCGCATGTGTCATGAAATCATTGCAAGCGTCAGTGTCAGTGAGTATCTGTCATATGAAGAAAATTCTACATCCTGTAGTATGCATCCTTCAGGGTGCAGCTCCTGAATCATTCAAAACGTCCAAACTCAAAAATATTCCAACCTCGGACTTTGTCCCGTGCTACCTCGGGTCTGGGGGAAACGCCTCCCGGATTTTGATTCTGTTCTTAGCGATACTGTAGTTTAGTTAGCTTCCGCAATTTCCACGTGTTTGCGGTTGCGGTTGCGATTGCGGTGCCGCGGGGAGAGTACCGAAAGTAGCGAGCAGTTGAGCAATCTCTCTCAGAAGAGATCGGATTCTAACCGTGGACCTTTGCCGGAATTGGCCCGAGGTCTACAATGTGGCTTGCGGGAAAACGAGTAGAGTTGCCCGAAGCTGGGGAAGAAGCGATAATGGTCCCGGAAATTCCCCCTTTTAGGTAGAGCCTTGGTAACGGGCGAATGGGAGGAGGGGGCGTGTGATATCGGAAATTCCTAAGGAAAAAGGGAAGGTCACCGAGACTGTCACCGACGCTGTCACTATCAAAGCAACGTGGGTGAGCGACTCGTGTAGGGCATCCATTTCTAGAGTCTGAGAGTCGAGTCTGCCACGCGATTGACAGCTTTGACGTTTCATTCATCATGATAATGCATCATCCACGGAATGGCCGTCAGGTCAGGGTGAGTATGCACTGTTGATCAGTGAGTTCCTCGACATTCAATAGTTTCAAAAGAACTGAATCGTAATTAATTAATGAAATCAATTAAACATGTCTACGATTTCTGGTTCTGGCTGAGACTTGTCGCAGATGATAACAGGTTTTGACTGACGTGTTATTGTCTCTGACTCTCACGCTCCATACGTTGAGACATCCATTGTTTGTTTCCGGCCACAGCAGCAATGATCCTGACGCAGCTGATTTGAGATTCCCGAACCTGATGCAACCTCGAAGAAAGCAGTTATTGAACAACAGAGTCATTCGGTCATTTCACTGCCAAGGAACCTGCGAGACGAAGCATGTCACCGAGGTATGAAGTGTACATATGAATGAAATGACTGTATACGTACGCCACAACGTGGGAGCGCCGCCTACGCCACGACTCAGCGCAACCGATTACCTCTTTCGTCCAAAGCCTGGACAGATCCCTTCTGATTTACCCCAGGATCGCGATTCCAAACCCGCGTCGTGGGAAATATCCAGAAAGAGATCAATATGACGTACGTCGTGCACGCTGAAAATATGATGTGTCGCTGCTAATCTCACTCATTTCGAGAGATCCGGCGTAAATGGCAGAAATGGTATGCGAAACCGAACTGCGGCTTTTGTCGTTGATGAGATGAATGAATGGATTGGCTGCATTGTCGGGTATGATATGATGCCATGTCGTATGCAATGCTCACTCTGTAATACGCCGAGGCTGAGATAATACGGTCTCCGAATTGCTCAGTCACTCCTTCGCTGTCCCTGTTACTGTTACGTCTGCTAGGAATAGCATCAGGTTGCATTCGCGACACGGACGCCGCGGCTGCTTACAATGTCTACGCGTTGTGCTCCCCTGATATCGCATTCCCCCATGTTTTGACCAGAGATTGGTTCGGATCTCTCGCCTCCGAATTTACAGTTGAAAAAGGTTCATCGTCCCGGTGTTCCGCAGTCTGATTGATTACGCTATCAGTATCGTATCTTGGTCCCGTGATGCTTGGCTTGGCCCCCGAACTGTAACGATCCAATGTTTCGTTGCTGCCTGCTTGCTACGTGGTGGTTTCTTGTGAGGTACCCTACAACTACGTACGGTGTAATTATTACAGGCATTCTCAGTTCGTATGTATTTGGGGCTGAGTTGCTGAGGCCAAGGCTGAGGCTGGCGATGATGATTACCATGTAGCATGTAAATTGGGTGTAAGTCAGCCAGCAACGCCTCGTCATCTGGGGGATCGATCACCTGAGAATCCGGGGGTAGGTAGTTGTAAAACGCATAAACCATCAACCACGATTAACTTATGCTCAAGGGTAGGTAATTCAGTTGGTTATTTCATCATTCAGTGATATTCGCCTCCAATATTGCATCTGCTACAGTTCGTTTGTTTTGTTTCGGTAGGGAGGGGAGGTGAGTTCTTCCACAGCAGTATTGATCGTCATGATAGACATGTCACTGAACGACAAGGCGGTATGATTGTCTCCTATCGAGTAATCATGATACCCAAAATGTGTAATAAGTTTTCCATGACAGGAATTTCTCATTCCCCCCTTATGATGCCGTCATTGAAACAAATTCGATACTCTAGGACACGCCCCTGTCTATGAGCCCAAGATGTGATATCGAATTTGGGTTGTATTCTCATCCGAAGTCGGCCTGAGTGTTTTGAGCTGGCCGTCTCCTGATACAGTACAGCCCTGTTGATGTCGGTGTTGGCAAAGGCGCCCAATCTATCACTCCATGTGAGGCATGCCACCTGCTGAAGTGATATCGGGTGGGGGTGTATAGGCGGTCTCGTGGGGTTGACCGCTTTAACAGCACATCAAGCCAACATCAACTGCAGTGAGAGCTCTAATCTCGCCTTCTTCTCAGGCACGAAGCAGCTAGAGCAATCACCCGCTGCAGCCTCACGCCTCGCAAGCCATGGATGTTGGGGGTTGGATGGCTTGAGGGGATAGTTGTCTCTTTTGTTCTCTCGCATTTTTGGGGGCTTCTGATTGGATGTGATATGTCGTGACAGCGCCATGCCGCTATTCAATACAACAAACAAACTGCCGATACAACGCCTAGCAAAGCAATAACCAACAAACCAAACTCCTTGCACTTTGAACTTGAAAATTGTTTGCCCCTGTATAATTAGAGCATGTCTCACGCGGCAAGAGCGTTAGGCTCGGATCAGGTGCTTGCCGTACCGTCCCGATGATCTCGCATCCGTAGCTCTAGCTCATCAAGTCACATCAAATCACACTTGGCCTCGTTCTTGTTATCACATCCCACCAAAGTCTCCTCTTGTCCCCCCACGCAGAAGCAAATCCTACTGCCCAGGGTTTAATGGGTGATTGTCAGCCAAGGGATCGATCCACGAGGGAAGATCCTCTTGGTTCCCGCTATGAACATGAATATGAACACGAACAATGAGACGAGACGGCACTTTACCTTTCTTTGCCCTTGCTTGATGTTTGAGTAAGGGAGAGGAAACAATTAGTGTTTGTTATGCTTTGACCCTGTGATTCCCTGATTAATCTACTGATTTATTGGGGATATACTTTTTCTTTACTCAATCCTCTCGTATTAATATTGTTTGTGAGCTATCACCCTGTTGAATCGTGCTTTGAGAAGCGGTCAGTTAAGCTGAGTGTCAGTATCAGAGTCAGTGGACAGGTAGATAGTGCCGGGTAAAGGAGATAACAACACGCCCTCAACTGCACTGCAATGCGTGTGCGTTCTCTCATGCAGCCTTGCCTTGCTGCATATGCATCTCGAGTCGTTGGCTTGACTCTCTGGCTCTTTATCCTACACCGATCAATGTGTTTCAAGATTCCGCTACGCTCGAGCTTCACCGCATCATCTCAGCTAGCCGTAGCTATAGCCATAGCCATACAGGCCCTTTAGCCGGCCAGCATACCGCCTTTTGAAACCAGCCATGCAGACACTCTTACTCACAGCAACGACACTAATAACCCTCATGCATGCACTTTCCCAATATTCAGGTTATACAGACCTGTTTATATGCGCTGGCTTGCAGTTGGCGCGCATTATCCATCGTCAAAGTGTTGAGCTGGCGGGTCTAACTTACACGACAGCAGCTATATCTGGTCTGGTCCCTTGCAGCTGTCCTTGGGAAGTGAGTCACATATGAAAATTTTAATTTGATTCTGTGCCGTGCCGTGACGTGACGTGACTGTAGGATGTCACAGCTTAGGCGATGGATTTTTTTTTTATTTTTTTTTATTTTTTTCAAATTAGGTGCTGTGGTTGTGGTTCTGGCAGCGGGCTTGATTGCGGTGAAGTGAGGCCATCTACGGATGTGACTATCCGGTATGAACAACAATACATCGGTCAAACCTGCGTGTTTCCCCTTGTTCACCGCGATGACATCGGGTAACTCAACATTCGGCCGAGACTCGAATTGTTCCCCGTGTCAGACTGCTTCTGAAGTATTGGTGGTTGGGCATCGCTCACCTTGCCACAGTATGTGCTTCAGGGTAGGCCACTACATTCACATCATGATGCTGAACACATTGCGGATGATAGATCTGGAGGCGCAATTATGAGTATCATCGATGGGTTCTGAATTGTACCAGACATGGTATCATCTAATTGAGTATATGATATTATTTGATACGTTGATAATGTTTGGGTATGAAGGTTCATCTGTTGTTGTGATGAGATATACGAGTTGAGTTGTAGGAAACCTCTTTCCAAATATTGTGTCTATGGCAGAAGCCCGAGGAAACAAATCAATCTGTAACTAGTCTATCGATTACAATACCGCCTAAAGATAAGTTTCCTAGTTATGTCACAATAGTATGAGAAGAGACAACAAATATATTAACCTTTTGCCTGTAGCTGTCCACACACTCAATGAATAAAAGACAAACCGTCATCCGCATTGACAGTTTCTAGACAAGACGAAAAGGTGGATCGTATATAAAACTAGAGTGTATATCATCCCAGATTCTCGTCGGTTGAGGTTGAGTTCCAGCAAAGGCGTTGACCTGATTCATTCACTTACTTTAGCTGAAATTGCTCGTGTATAGATAGACACAGTGGCCAATGTTCCTGCCCGCTACAAATATTCCATAAATGAAGGAAAATAGGATGTATTTAGCACAAGGATATCTATTACTACACAAGTTGATATGTTAGCCCATCGCAAGCTGAACGCAGATATATGTTGACTATTGGATTCGTGGACTTGCTCTCTGAGCAACTCAACGACAAGAAAGCACCCAGTAAACACTGCAGTATCCGTCGCAAAGAAGTTTACCAGGACATAGTATCGTTGATATCTGATTCTAATGGCGTTCCGAAGTTCTTACATCTATACACTTATCATCAGAACGTCAAGTCTCAGTATTCAGTGACACATTTAATAGCAAAACTGGAGTGTTGGTACCCCTTCCAAGGAGATCTGAGGCATTCATAATGAGCTAAACTTGATATTGGGATGTACGAAAGGACGAAGTTCCTGAACTCCGTTATATCTTCTCACTGTTTGCGAAGTTATCACATGAGTTTTGGACTTCATGCTAAGTCACTCTCCAAGACCAAACCATAGGTTAATGTTGCTCTTTCAAAGACTACAATACGCTACGATACTGACTCTCGAAGAACGGCCAGCTTACAAATACAGAACATGAGAACATCACGAGCATGATGTGTGTGAAGTTGATGTGATATTCATTCCCATCAAGTGGCCAGTTGATCGAAGCCGGAACAAGACTTCACATGACGGCCACAGCAGATAGGGTGAATAAGCATTTGAAACACGGTTTTATATCTCGTCGTAGTGCAAACTACGGACAATGCGATATGCCAACCCAAGTCTTTGTAGGATCGAGTGCATGCCAAAACTGTAGATACGCCAAACTCCTCCAACTCCTCCCATGATAAGAACAACTGGCATCTTCAAGCAGCAACTAACCAAGCAAGTCTCATCACCAAACGGACACTAACTTCGAAGCGCCTCTAACCGGTTGCGCATCTGGTCCATCATAGCTTCTGGGTCTTCCTCCTCCTCCTCTTCCTCTTGGGGTTTCTGTGGCTCCGGTACAGGCGCCACAGGGAGAGTGGGCTGCTTGCGGTCCTTGAGGATCTCTCCCAAGACTTTGTCAACCTCTCCGTCCGCCTCCTCGTCCTCCATAAGCATGTCGCCGTCAGCAGGAAGCGAGTCCTCAACCATCTCCTCGATGATGCCCGCCTTCATCAACTCCACACTTAGTTCTTGCATGGTACCAGCCAGTTCCGGTAGACGGATAAGCGAGTTGACATCCTTCATGATACCGACACTCGCTCGAATGGATCCTTCAATCTTTCGTACAGCAAAGGCCTCCTGTACCTGCATCTGCACCGAGTTGAGCTGCGCCTTGGATGTGATGAGGCGTGCTGAGGTCTTTCGGGCGCGAACGAGCTCACGAGCAAAGTCGCGAACTTCTTGTTGGGCTTGCTTGGCGCGGGATGGATCGCGCTGGGCTCGTTTATCGGCTTGGAGGATGAGGTTCTTGGTCTTGTATTCGACTTGTTTCACAGTTTGGATATCTCGATCGATCTTGCGGATGTTTTGCCTCATCAACGCATTGCATTTGCGCATCTAAAGCCAGACATGTTAGACTATGGTGTGGAGTCAAGTATAGACCGGTGTGTGTACCTGCGCCTGGGGATCAGGCTTCGCAAAAAGAGATTTGAATGTTTCCATGGTGGCGGTTGGATGGACAAGGAAGTAGGAAATGCCTGCGCCAATGACGCAACTGTAAAGATGGCCAAATAGCGGAGTAGAATCCGTGTGGAGGTGCAAGGACGGTACAGTACAGTGATCTGTGTGTTCGAGCTGAGAAATCTGTTAAACTGTCCGTAGTACTACCAGATCTCAAAGCGTCTTGATGCCGTCGAATCAGCCGCAGCCAGTCGTTGATGATGTTGGGTCATGGTGGTGAGGCTCGCCCGATACTAGCCTCAAGGCTGAGGTGATAGGCAGGCCGAGGTTTAATTGGTCCGCGAGCAGAAACAGGGACCAGACGGGTTTCAGTGAGAGGCCTGCTGAAGCTTCCCTGGAACCTGGCACTAAGATCAGCACTGGCTCGCCTCCGGTTCCAGCGTGAGGTGCTTACCCCGCCATTGAATGCCGGCCGCGTGTAGGTAGGACTAGGCTGCCATTGCTAATCCAGAGATAAAGAGCCACTTCAATTAATGGCCGTTGATTGTTTTTAAAAGAGATTATTATCGAGTCTCATGCAAGAAGCCTAAGAATTGAGCGGAAATCGCACTGGAATTGCACCTAGATTACGTCTCGTAGCTGCTTGTACGCAGCAAACCTCCAACTGAGACAAAGCTCCAGCACCTTCTAGGAGCTACAGCCCAGTAATAGTGGAGAAAAGCTGGCCACTTTCAAGGGGGGGCGGGCAAACGTCAGAGCGGGCACTCAAAAGTTGTGGTAGGGGAGTACCTTGGATAGCACTATAGCTACAGTGGTAGCTGAGGTATCTGCTGATCAGTTGCCCCTCTATTCTCTCCCCTTCTTAGACATTCTACCATCCCGCCTGTGACCAGACAAACGTGCGAAGCCTCAACGCGAATTGAATGAAGTACTAACTGTACTGCCCACTGCCCGCGTACTCTGCTAGCCTAGGTACAGAAGCTAAAGCTGCACCTCCTCCGCCCACCAAAAACTCATCCATTCCGTCTCCATTTCTCTTTCTCTGCTGCATCTGCATCTGCAACATCTTTCGCCTTCTTCTCCTTATCTCTTCCTCTCCCTCTCTTCTCTGTCTGATTTCTCCTCCTTCACGTAACTTCACGATACGATAAGATACCCTTTTACTTCAACATTCACAATGTCTGACACTGTTTACCCCGAAGGTATGTCATTGCTCGTCCCTGTCTAGCCCCAGCCTTGTGCTCGTATTCCCCCTCCCTCTCCCGATGCCGTTTTCAAGATGCAATCTACCGATAATCTTTTCCACGGCTGCAATCTTGATTGCATTCTGCGCATACACTCAGTATCACTTGTAATTCACCCGCTAACCACCCGCAGTCCTCTGGGCCCAGCGATCCTCTGTCGCCGACGCCTCCAAGAACTTCATCTACCTTACCATCTCTGTCCCTGATGTGCCCAAGGACAGCCTTACTCTCGACCTTCAGCCTACCAAGCTCGCCTTCACCGGCACCTCATCCACTCTCAAGAAGAAGTACCATGTCGAGCTCGAGTTCTGGGGCGAGATCGACCCCGCTGAGAGCAAGATCAACCACACTGCCAAGAATGTTGAGATAAAGCTGCAAAAGAAGGAGCTTAAGGAGGAGTACTGGCCCAGATTGCTCAAGGACTCCAAGCGCGTCCACTTCCTCAAGACCGACTTCGACAAGTGGGTTGATGAGGATGAGCAGAATGAGGCCCCTGAGGACGACTTCTCTCAGTTCGGTGGCATGGGTAAGTCTATTACAAACCCCAATTGATTGCGCCTCGCAGAACCCTGTGACTAACAAATTTCAATAGGCGGCATGCCTGGTATGGGAGACATGGGTGGTGACTTTGGCGGTATCGACTTCTCCAAGTTGGGAGGTGGCGGTGCTGGCTTCCCTGGTGCTGAGGGCGCTGGTGATGAGCTCGACGAAGAGGATGACGACGACGACATGCCTGCCCTCGAGGGCGACGACAAGAAGGAGGCCGCCCCCGCCGCTGCCCCCGCTGCCACCGAGAAGAAGGATTAAATATCTCAATTATGAATGTTTGACGTTGCCAAAGAGGAGCATTTCTGAACTACAGTACAGGATGAGGCTGTGTAACTTTGGCGTTGTGCCGTACCAAGGCAGGCGTATTTTTCGGATATGTAGTCAAGACTACATTGCCTGTTACGATGTGGAAGAAAAAATGGAAAAACTGTTAAGCCCACGCACGGTGTCCACTATTGTGTTGAAAATCTGGTCAATGTGATCGTCAAAAAGGTAGCCTGATGATTTCAAGGCTCGTGCTTGAGGCAGGTCTACGTTTGGACCCCTTCGTGACTTGGCATGGGCGTTGTGTTAGGATTAGAAATGGTTATTGACTGGTCTCAGATACGAACGAGTTAATCAGTCTCGGTTCAGTGACTCGGATGTCTCAACGAAGCATAATTGTGGAAAACATATGCTGAATCCTTCGTATACTTTATCATAGGATACATGTCATCATATCTTCAGAGATTCGCATGTATGAAGCGCTTCTTATTCCATTTGTTATACAATACAATTTAATTTCCAGGTCCCTCGGTTGCTGGTAAGCAACGTTAAGACATGACTGCCGAACTGATCAGTTCGACGTGTCAAGGGTGAGAACTGAGACCAAACAGTAACAAATGCAAAACCAGCTGCTCTGCTGTTCGACCTTGAAGGCCTCTCTTCCTCTTTCATTTCGGATCAATCTGCTGCAGCACTAAACCGAGTAACTACCGTATCCTTCCGCAAAATGCCCATAAAATACCAGGTCCCTTGTTTTTGTAATTTATCATTGTCTCATGCCATTGCCATGGCACTTTTGACGAATTTACTAGCATCATAGTTAGTATCAACTGTGCAGATTAAGAACAACAGTACATACAGCGATCTCATCCATGTCAGCATCACCGGTAGCAGCTGGTGCGGGTGCAGGCGCAGCAGCAGTGTTGCTGGCCTCAGGGGCGGCCGAGGCGTCAAAGTAGTCAGCCATCTCCGAGTCGAGTTCCTCCTGGGTCTTCTTCGCGGGACGGCTGTTGCGACCACGGCGCTTCTTGCCAGCAGCTCCCTTGGCAGCGGCACCCTTGGCGGCACCGGCGTTGTGCTTGTCAGCAGCAGCGGACTTGGGTTGGGCCTTAGGTTGGCTATGTTGCTGGTCAGTGGTTGTCTGGAACGGGGAATGTATTTAACGTACGTGGTGCGCTCAGCAAGCGTCTTGACGGTGGGAATGACCTTGTCAGCCTGGGCAGCTCCGACGACGATTTCGATCTGTTCAAATTAGTTACTGATGCGACTCAAGGTGCCAAAATAGCTCACCTTGATAGGTCGGTTGTCGACAAGAAGGCCGTTCAATTTCTGGAAGGCCTTGCTAGCGCCATCCGACTTATGAAAGGTCACGTTTGCGATACCGCGGCTTTGAGAGTTAGGGCCGTAGGAGAGCTCGACTCGCTTGATGGGACCAACGGATTGGATAAAGTACTCCTATCGGGGGAAAATAGCGTTAGTCTTCCGAAGTGTAGTTGAACAAAAATCGTCATTCCGTCATCGAGCCTCGGTCGTTCCAGTTCCGGGAGAGTATCACGTCGCCAGGATTTGGAAATCATGTTGGTTGACAGCTAGCAAGCAGAGCAGTGAGACAAAGACAGAGCCCTCGGTCCGCCCAGCAAGGGTTTGAGATCAGTTCAAGCGCACCAGGCCACACCCACATGGCTCTCATTCGTATGGTAACCCACAACTTGGACCCAGCCCAAGTATACTACAAGTGTAGTATTCGAGACTATGCTGAAAAATAGACAAGCAACCCGCTGTTCTCCCCAAATGGGGATTCGTTCAAGCCGACACAACTTCGTCTCAAGATCTGCGAGGGATAGCTGCTGTATATGCTCACTGCTTGCTCGCTAAAGTAGATGCGGGATTCACAAAGGTTTCATCCGGAGGAATTCGCTAGCCTTTGGCTGGTAAAATACGCATATCGTTATGACAAGCCTCTACCCTGAAAAGTCGGCGCTACCTAGGCGAGGAACGCTGACCAGGCGATTCCTACAGTATCATTGCGCGACAAGGGTTATCTCGACTTCTGACATAGTACCATGTTCCAGGTTTTACCGAGTCAAAGAAGGAGAATGGGCGTCCGATAGCTCCAGGCCTAGGCTAAGTCGACAAACTGGTCGGAAAGACGCGACGTCGAAGGCAAAAATGAGAGCGGCGAAGGAGAAAAGGTCGAACAAAGTCCGAGGGCTTCAAGGGCCGCAACGGAAACATACCTTAATCTGCTGCTCCGAGACGTCCTTAGGCTATTAAAGATTAGTATACAAATACAATTGGAAACCCGTATTTGCGACTTACCAGATTGCTCACAATGATCTTGCTATCACTGTTGGTAGGAGTAGCCTTGGCTGGGGCAGGCTTTGCGCCGGCACCGCGTGCGGGCTTGGTGCTCTTCTGGATACCACCAACGGGTGCAGCCGCAGCAGGGCGACCAGCACCGCGGCGCTGGTTGGGTCGGCGGCGAGCGCTACGGCGCTGAGCCTGGGTGATATCGTCGAGAGCTTGGTCGAGCTTGCCGGACATGATGATGTGTTTTTGTGAAGTTGGTAAGAGGAGGTCAAAAATGGGCTGAGAAGGATAGGCCCGTGAGAAAAAAGCAGTATCTGCTGTTCAAGCTGATGCAGTTGGTCAAATCAGCAGAAGATATCGAATGACATGTGCGATTTGGTGTCAAAGACGCGATTAAATATGGTTAAGACTAGAGCTCGATGACGGCGCAAGTCGCGAATGTGGAATGGGGGTTGAAGAGAAGGTGGTAATAAGGCTTGAGATGAAATAAAAGGCGCGCGAAAGTTATTAAGGCGGCCGAGTAAGAAGAAATTGCTTGGGCTGGGTTGAGAAGTGGGCGTGTATCGGTTGAAGTTGGGAGTTGAGTTAAGTTAGGTGAAGGTTGAAAGGAAGAGGAAGGCAAGGGAGGGAGGGAGACAAAGGCACAGAAAAACACGGGGTGGGCGCTGCTTCCTGCTCCTTCTGTTGCCCTCTACTGCCTAATCAGCTCAATGCGCGCGGGTCTAGATGTGGCGCTATGTGAAAGCTAGTCTCTTTTAGTAACAATAAGCCTCGCACCGCCACACTGTAAACATCTGGCACCAATTACAATGCGAATAGGGACATGTATCAAAAGGGACAGTTTGCACAGACAAGACAGAGTTTCATCACAAATACAAACGATCGCAATTCTAAGGAGGGAAGCAAACGACCAACAAAGAGGTGTTGTTTGTTCTTTGCTTAGCAGAACCTGCCTAAGGATGCGGGCATAGCTCATGCTAGGCAAATATGATCTGTGATAGGCTGGCGTTGGCGTGTGCCATCAAATCCCCTATCCCAGTTGCCTTCACTTCAAGTCGACTGAGACAATTTTTGGAAGAGATTCCCAGTATTGCATTGCCGATAGCTGAAAACCTCCCAGCAAAAGATCCATATAATCCCCCTAGTCTAGTTGTATCGAACCCACGCTCTGCTTTTCGAATAGGCGGAATCGTTCGTCCAAAGAATTCTCCTTAACGCCGAGCAGTCTTTGCTGCAAACTGGATATTCCCTTCTCGTAAAAAATTACAATGCGCAGTAATCCTGATACTGTGCAATTACAGTGACTTTGACGCTCCCTCTTTGCCGGCTTCAATCGGATCTTTCGCAGCGTTGACTTCGAGGAAATGGTAGAGAACAATGAGAATCATTGCTGTAGTGCCAAAGAAAATGGCGAGTCGGTAGAGATCGTTGTCAGAGATCATATTTGCGGTGATGGAGGTGATGAACGGGAAGCTGCGTAGCCCTTGGGGAGCTATGATTCTCGATCAGTACTTTGGCCTGCGCGCAAGCGTTTCAGCGTTGATAGGACAAACCGGTTATTGATTCTGGAAGGGAGTTGTTTAGATAGAAACCAGAATTGAGTGAATGCTCTCAGTGATCTGTGATAGTGTAGTGGGATGGACGCGAGGCTGTATCTGTAGATGTTGGATATGGAGCTTCAACTGGCCAGATGGAGCTCTAAAGTGTCCGCGTTGCAGAGACAGGTACGTATTCGTGCTGGGGTTCTTAGCGCGGCCCGCAGTTGAAAGATTTCCCGACTCACTATCCCCACTGTGAGCGACTGAGTGTGTTTCTAGGTGAGAATAACTTTTTTCTTTCATTATGTATGCAATTCTGTTTTCGTATCCCGGACAAGAGTTAGCCCCTATCTCAATTAATATGAAGAGAAAGTAAACTACTTGATTCCTATTAAATAATGTAACTCATAATACTTTGCCTGGCAACACAGACATCATACAGGTAGGTAATCACTTATACACGTTGAGCTAGTTGCCCTCGAAGAAAAGTCTCGGCAGACACGTGACTAGCTGTGACTTCATCCTTCACACCAAGGCAGCCCAGCCCACCAACTATCAGCAATCTTCGACATCCGTCTTTTTTTTCAACCTAGATTTGGTGGCTTAGCCTCTCGCCATTCCCAACACGAAATCGTGGGCGTATACCTCGACAGAAACCCTCAACGGACCTCAAGATCGTCCGAATCCCATCGAATATCTTTTTGATACCCACGATTACCCCGCCATCAACTACCCATCATGCCTCCCAAGAAGGGTAAGGAGCCCGCGGCCAAGAAGGCCACAAAGACGGTCGAGGACCGAACTTTTGGTATGAAAAATAAGAAGGGAGGTGCTGCTCAGAGGGAAATTTCGCGCATGCAGGCGAACCTCAAGAACAGTGGTTCAGCCGAGGAGAAGAAAAAACAGGCCGAGAGGGAGGCTCGTGAGCGTGAGAAGAAGGCGGCCGAACAAGCCAAGAGAGATCTGGAGGCTATGATGAACAAACCAGCGCAAGTCCAGAAGGTGCCTTTTGGCGTTGATCCCAAGACAGTTGTGTGTATCTTTTACAAGAAAGGCAACTGTGAGAAGGGCAAGAAGTGCAAGTTTTCACACGACCTTTCTGTTGAGCGTAAGACAGAAAAGAAGAACCTGTACAACGATTCAAGAGGAGAGGACGAGGAGAACAAGAAGGCCGAGACTTCAGCAGACTGGGACGAAGACAAATTGCGAAGTGTCGTTTTGTCCAAGAAGGGCAACCAGCAAACCACAACCGACAAAGTGTGCAAATACTTTATCGAGGCCATTGAAGATGGCAAGTATGGCTGGTTCTGGATTTGCCCTAACGGAGGAGATAAGTGCAAGTATAAACATGCGCTGCCACCTGGGTATGGCTTCTTTCATCAACATATCTTGGCAATTACACTAACATCAACTTAGATTCGTTCTGAAGACCAAGGAGCAAAGAGCAGCAGAAAAGGCGCTTATGGACAAATCACCACTCAAGACCCTCACACTCGAGGACTTCTTGGAGTCTGAGCGACACAAACTGACCGGTACTCTTACCCCAGTCACTCCCGAGACTTTCGCGAAGTGGAAGAAGGATCGCCTCGACAAGAAGGCAGCCGAGGAGCAAGCCCGCAAGGCCAAGGAGAATACTGGTCGTGCTCTGTTCGAGAGTGGCAAGTGGAGAGATGAGGAGGACTCCGACGACGATGATGACGATGACGATGTCTGGAATCTGCAGAAGCTTCGTGAAGAGACAGAGGCTGTCCGTTCGAAGAAGGAAGAGGAGCGTCTGCTGGCAAGCTATGATACTCCTAATAATGGCACCACGGGCCAGGCAACCCCAGCAGAGGATATTCCAGCTGAGACAGCGACTGGATCTTGAGTCAACAGAGACACAGGCGTGTGGCATATGTAGTCTAGAAGACCTTGGATCTGGGATTCGTCAAGCTCTCCTAGTTGGAGCTCGCCGGAGAACAGACCATCCAGAGGCAAGCCGAGCCCTGCTGCAGACCTCACATCAGTGACCCCACGAGTGAGAGACGTGTGCAGGTCTACCATGGCGATCTCGTCATCTTGCTGAACCTCATGAGAGGAAGGATGACGTCTGTCCTCCGAGTAGAATAAATTACAGTACCAGTATATCAGCGTGCGAGCTGTCAAGATGACAACCAACACTTGTATTAACTATAAGCCACAGCTGCCCTCGCGCAGAAGGTTGCTTGCTCCATGTGTCAGATGTGTGCATTGCAATATATGGTTTACTCGCGGTCATTGTGGTTGTAATGGTTGGTTTTATCCTGCCGAGTCAACTACTCTTTAAGGCATGGTGCATGATGGCCAAAAGTCTCAACGGCTGAATGCATTGAGAGGCGTCGATCTTG
This sequence comes from Fusarium acutatum, assembly GCA_012932015.1. Classification (NCBI taxonomy): domain Eukaryota; kingdom Fungi; phylum Ascomycota; class Sordariomycetes; order Hypocreales; family Nectriaceae; genus Fusarium; species Fusarium acutatum. The sequence continues at coordinate 152,048 of JAADJF010000033.1, forward strand.
GGAGTTTTGAATTCCTGGTGGTGGTGATCGTTTGTGAAGCACGAAATGGAGTGGCCAAAGAGAGGTCCTTTCGCGTTGAGGTTAACGCGGTTGTCCAACCCCAAATCACCCTATGATTGCGGGGTAAGGATTTACAGTGGTCGTTATTGGGCGAACACTAAGTAAGGTAAGGTAGCTAACGAGCTAACTTACCCGGACATTGAAGTCCGCTTGATGACATGGGATATCGGGTCATAATTTGAACGTTGAGACTTTGGCTGTGTTATTGCATCCGCGCGGAAACGGGTTGACGGACGTTATCTCGGCTGAGGAGTCAATAGCGAGAGTATTCGAGTCTAAATATTGACAAGGATTCAAGTTGAAGCGTTGGTAGAAAGTCTTTGTCGTAGTATAAAGTCAACTCAAGTATTCCCCCAAAAACATGTGATGAACGACCCCCGGCCGGCAGATGATGCACCCACTGAGATACAGCAGCTCGCAGGGAACGGAAGCTCTAAACGATCTTCGAAGAGGTGTCGTCGAGGGGGAGCCAGGAACCAAGAAAGAGTTTGGATTATGTCTTTGGCGTTTGCTCGGTCAAACCCCGTGACCTTGAAACTTGGGTGGGCTGTTTGGTCTGGTTTGGTTTGGTTTGGTTTGGAAGTTTGACACCGAAGAAAAGTAGCAAGTCCGGGAGGCAGGCATGACCCGTTCCCTCCCCCGCCTGCGCCTGCCGTCCTCCATTACCACTTCCTTCCCGTCAAGATCTACCTTGGCTTTCCTACCAATTAACTCGCACCATAAGGAAAGGTCAGTTCCTGCTGCCCATACTAGATCAATCTCCACCTTTGGCCTCAGACCTTAATCCTCCAACTCTCCTCTTCTTATCTTTCCCATTAATTGATCTTCTGTGTAAAAGAACTGCAATCATCAGCATCGTCGCTTCCGTTGTCGTCGCCGTCCTCTGCCGAGGGCACCCGGACGCCCGAGCCCGTGCAGAGACATAAGTCAAGAGCCGCCCACCACCGATATCCCGACGCCGCTCCGCCCCCGACCTCCGATCTGGGTCCTCTAAATCCACCCGATCATCTTTTTCCATCCAAACGTCTCTGTACCTGTACTCGACTCTCCAGTGCCTCACGTCTGAATGGACCCTACGGCTGCTCTCGATAGGCCGTGTTTCGACCGCGCCTCCAAATAAAGCTATACATCGACTATATCGATCCTCTACCTATTGGGCTGCGCACGCTCGTGTCCTCTTGTCGGTGCTCCGGTTTGAGGTCCAATCGCTCTCTATCCCGGAGAACGAGAGGAAGCAATGACCACTGGAGCTAAATTGGCCCACCAAGATGTCACAGGCCATCAATCGCAATTGTCGTCACTATCTCCAGCAACAACTTCTGCCATCAGCATGCCTCTCGGCGCTGGAGGGCGACGCGATGGCGAGACCACGGCTTTGACTGCAACGGGTGCGGCCGTCTCTGCAGTACCCAAAAATAGCCCTTCCAACCGTTTTGTTAAACGTTACCGAACCGAAATCGCAGCCAGCTCTTCCAGCGCATTCTCTACCCTCGCCGCTTTCCCACTCGACAGCGTCAAGACGCGCATGCAGACCTACCACTACAATGGATTCCTCGACTGCGTTCGCAAAACATATCATGCTGAGAAGCTTGGCGGCTTCTTTCGAGGTATGTTGCAGCCCAATTGACAGGGTGTGGTCGGTCGCAATTGACTAACCCGACGTTGCAGGCGTCACAGCACCGATGGCAAGTATAACGCTTGTCCGTACCGTCTCCTTTTCGATCTACCAACGTGCCAAATACTCTTATTCAGCTTGGGTCAAGCGGAACTTCAGCTTTGATATCATTGGCCATGTTAATCGCCCTGGCACATATCCGAATCTCTACTCGGTCGCATGCTTTGGCGCTGCTGGTGCGACCGCTGGCTCTTGTATAACCTTTCTCGCCTGTCCTTTCGAGCTCACCAAGCTCAGTGCGCAGGTCTCTGTACTGCTCGCTGAACGCGGTTCGACCAATAAAGGTAGTCATGCTGTGGCAGCTAGCTACCAAAATAAGGGCACCTTGCGGACAATGGCGAACATCATAAAACACCGGGGTGTTTTTGGTCTGTATACTGGCCTGAAGCTTCATCTCCGTGAGTGGCCATTTGAATGATGTGATTTCTGCATTAGCTAACAATTTGTAGTTCGTGACACATTAGGCACTGCTATCTATTTTATGGTGTATGAAAGCGGGAAACAAATTGGAAACACATTGGCTGGCGATCACCCCAACAGTAACAAAGTGGCCGTTGTTGCCGCTGGTGGCATGTGTGGTTTAGTATCGTGGGCAATGATCTGTAAGTTGAGCTGCACCTCATCGTGAATTCCTTTTACTCACAATTGGCAGACCCGATCGATTCAGCCAAGAGCATCTACCAGAGAAACTCATTACTATATTCCAAGGGGGAAAAGGTCGAACCAGCGCCAAAGATCGAATTCTTCAGGCGTCATATGTACCGTGGCCTAGGAGTTTCTATGAGCCGTTCATGCGTTGTGAACGCCATATTTTTCTCTTCATTTGAGTTTGTCAAGAAGCACATTCATCAAATGGACGATGAGAATTAACTTGAACAGAATCTGCCTAATTGCGTGTTGGTGGAATAAGCAGGAATATCAGGTGGGCAAGTGATTATTGGGAAAGGTATCTGTCGATTTTGGATGGTTGGTAACCAGGAACCAAATGCAGAAGCATGCATGCATTACGAATGGGCGTTATTGGGAATTAGTGATTTATCTCCAGCTATCACATCTGGGTAGTTAGTTGTTCAGGGGTGGATGGTGACATGAATACCTCGAAACACAAGTCTGAAAAGGACAGAAGATAACGGGAACACCAAATTGGTTGTCCTCATGAATAAGAAATTTACTCATTTTATATCACTACTGCCATGCTCTGCTGAGCATCTGATATTCAGCCTGCTGGCCACGTACTATGGACCTTATATAGAGCACATATGAAAGCCTCGTAGTCTCAAAATCTATATGGACTTGGCTTGGAACAAGGATTGTCATCACGGTATCTCACAGAATCATCATGAGAAAAGAGTAAGTCATGAGAGGAGACGTGTTTACTGAATCTGGTTCATCAAATTGTTGTCATTGAGTGATACAGTAACCTCTATAGGTCACTTTCTATAGGTAGACAAGAACCATTCCCCTTCCTTTCTTCACACCCGAATCCTATCCCCATTGATACCTTCGAAAGTTATTCGCGTCTAACTTCTCACTTCTTTTGTTCTCCCTGTCCGTTGTCCTGCTTAGCCGCCTCATTGGCGTTCTTGTGTCAGCTGCAGCCTGAGCTCAAGTGTCAAAGCCGGTGCCCTTGTCATTCTTGGCCTTTTTCATGAGTGTTAGTATTCCTCTGTATGTACTGGAAAGACTGAATTGTATGGTGGGCATGGAAGAGAAGACTTACTTCGTTGGACTGGATACGGGCCGCAGCATCCTTGGTCATGGGGCTGGTTTTCTCGACGCCAGACATGATGAAGGTTGGATTGAGTAGAGAGTTTTGTTAAGTTTTGTGTATTTTTTGTACAGTATAGAGTAGTTGTGAGTAGATCAGAGTAGAGTGTGTATGTGAAGTTGTTGTTTTTGATAAGAAAATATATCCAGAGGTGGGAGAGTCTGGAGGTATTTATACTTTCCAGGAACCTTCTTTTTCTCTCGGTTTGATGAGTATTCTTGGTTTGATCTACTTGCCTGTTAGTTCTCGTTTCTAATTGCTTTTTCTGGTCGTGATGCTGTCAGTTGTTTGTTCTAATGACAATTTGATCAGGCATACACCAAGCAATAGCAGTCAAACAAAACATGCTATGCTAGATCAACAATTTGCTTGCTAGATAGAGGTAAAAAGCCGATATTTGATACCAATTCATCAGTCTCAAGGCATGGGAAGTAGATGACAGAATGGCTCTGTTTGAATTCGGGGACTGAGGACAGAATATCCTTACTGATGACAGAAGCAACGCAAATGAATGCACAGATTGTTGATTTATGTTGGCTAAAAGGTAACAATAAACGTCCTTTCGATATATTTTCTATTGTAAGCAGAAGCAAGTAGTCTATCATCATGATCCTAGCTACTATTACCCTGATGTCCATAACATGATTACCAGAACGCCATGCTTAATCAAGGCGGGTATCTTCGCCCACCGCCTGTAACTCCACACCCCTGAGCAACGGATATCGAATGTGATCCAAGGCCATTCATAGACCAGATACAAGTCATACAACGCCAAAATGCAATCGCCAGGCCATCATCCTCGCTGAGCCCCAAAAAGCCAACAGTCCTTACTCCTTACGCAAACACTTCAGCAAAGGCGCAATCCTCGACTTTTTGCTCAATCCAACTCGATAAACGGGTTTGTTGATGATTGCGGACAATCCCTTGGAGGGTGTTGAGCTTCTGCTTGTGATTGCTGGTTTCTCTGGCTTCCTCTCCTCCTTCTCTTCTGTTGCAGCATCTGAAGCTTTCGACGCGGCGTCATCGTCCAGACTGGACACAGACTTGGTAAGGATGTTTGGATCAAATTCCTTCAAGATAGAACTTTCTCGGTTCTTGCTCTTCAGCGGGGGTTCCATCTCGCTTTCATTTGCTAGCTCATCTTTGCTTTCGGACTCATCGATGTCTATCTTGGCCTTTTTCTCTGGTCGCACAGCATCTTCAGATAGCGATGCATCGTTTGTAGGTGCTGACGGACCAACCTTTGGACTTTCCTCCTTTGTGTCTGTTTGATCTGACTTTCTTGGTCTCCCACGCTTCTTCTTGGGTTTCGTGACAGGCGTGACAACCTCTGGTCGAGGTGAAGGTACCTCTGTCATTGCTGTGGGCTCTTCGATGGCCTTCTTCTTTGGCCGACCCCTAGATTTCTTCGTCTTTGTTACCTTTTCAGGCTCATAATTATCAAACGCTTCTTCTTGCATGGCTGGAAGCTCCGGTTGTTCTGGTTGCTGTTCATCCGTCGTCTCATCATTTGCAGGCTTGTGTGAGTCGCCATTCCTTATTTGCTCTAGTGGTCTCGTTGCTTTTTGTTTGGGGGGCGAATTGATGGCGGAGATGACGTCAGGAGATGAATCCCACCTGTTTCCAGTGGCTTGTCCGAGTGCTGCTCTGTTTGGATCCATCACACTTGAAGGTTGAGGAGGAGCAGTGCTCATGAGATAATGAGCATGGCTTCGGGGAGTGTTGATGTTTGTTGCGTCTCCGCTTGACGCAAGATTGATTTCGAACTGACGGACCGGAGGGAGTTGGTGATTCTGGCTGTCACTAGAAGGCAATTGCACACTCTCGTACTCCAGCTTCTGGGCTTCAGTAAGCGGGTTTGTGGTAATGAAGAAAGAATCGTCTTGATTGACTGGTAATGTTGGCGGGAGCATGCTGGGTGTTGGCGCTGGCTGGGATTCATGGTATTCCCCCTCATTTTCATGGCTGAAAGGGATAGCAACCAAGTCGACATCGTTGGAACCTTGGAAAGAAGGCTCTGAGTGACTGAATTTTCTACGCTTCTTGCCTGAAGGTGAACCATCTGATCGCCCAGACTTTGAGCTTGGTGTTTTTCCTAGTTTGTCCGACTCTTGCGTGTGACGAGAGTCAGAGGTGGAATCAGACTGAGCCTTCGAATTCTTGACTTTGAGTTTTATCTTAGGCTTAACAGGACGCTCATCCGGTGAACTTGGTACATCCCACATGTCGTCCATAACAGCCATGGGTGCCTTTCTTCTGCCTGGTGTTGAGGCTTGAGTCCATTCATCTGGGCCGTTTCCGTTGGCCTGTCCTCTTTTTGTTGCTTGATCTCTTGCAGGTGATACTGAAGAGGGTTCAATAAGTCCCGTTACCGTTCTTTTGAAAGGTGCTGGTGTTGTCATCTCAGAGCTTGAGACTGAATGTTGATCCTGATCATGTGATCTGGCCGTCGGCTCTGGAACATATCCACAGGCTGCATCATTCTGCTCATTGTAAATAATTTGAAAGAATGACGGGTTCGTTGATGTCGTCGCACGGCTTACACCTCCAGAAGAATCGTTTACAGCTTCAGTCTGAGCTTCAATTCCGGCTGGTCCAAACGAGAATGGTGCCTGTACATTTGGGGGCGGAGAAAAGCTGCCATCCTCATCTTCGTCGTCAGAATCAAGTATTACAATCGGAGGCATGCTGATAAGTAGTGACGCATCGCGTCAGAGGTCACATGTGAAGTATGAATCCTCAATGTTGAAGAACGTTAAGCATAAATTGACATCGTTGCTTGAAAGACAAGGATAGCAAAGAAGCGCGTTGTGACGTGGGGCTCGATAGCTCATCCACGCGTGGGCACGTGATGAATTTCAACCTCACCTTATCAGACCAAAACACCATGACAAGCATACCTCCAATATTAGGGGTATCATTTACAACACCTACCTACACAAGCACTCATTCATTTGGGCCATATCTTAATCGGTCACAGCAATTATAGAGGAGGAACAAAAGTTTCATCATCATCATCATCATGAAAAAATAGGTCAATTTGTTGATTTTAGACCCTCATCTGCTCCCAATCGGGAGGGTATATGCAAATGTTGAATGCTCGCCAAACCAGCCGTACCCAGATCCTAATCCACAGGTTAACTTTTAGGATTTTACCACAAACATATCTGGTCCCTTTTTTAGGCCAGTCCCAAACGCCGATGTTGAAATCGTAGCTGTTTTGAAGAACAGCCTCCACAAAAATGCTATTAACACAATCCTCATACGCCTTCATCACCGTCATCAACCTCTTATACAATTATGGGTTGGTATTTATTTGGCGTACTTGGCACGGAAGTACTTGGCGGCGTTAACCATGTTGGCAAGCGCCTCCTTGGTCTCTTTCCACTGACGGGTCTTGAGACCACAGTCAGGGTCGATCCAGAGCTGCTCGGGCTTAAGGAACTGAAGCATCTCCTCGATGCGGTCCTTAATCTCCTGCTCGCTGGGGACACGGGGAGAGTGGATGTCGTAGACACCAGGTCCGATGTGGCGGGGGTACTCAGAGTCGACAAAGACTCGGAGGAGCTTGGCATCAGACTTGCTGTTTTCAATGGACAGAACGTCGGCATCGAGGGCAGCGATGGCGTGGAAGAAGTCCTGGAACTCAGAGTAACAGAAGTGGGAGTGGATCTGAGTGGCGTCCTCAACACCGGCAGTGGAGAGGCGGAAAGCCTGGACGGCCCACTTGAGGTAGGCATCACGCTCCTCACCGGAGCGGAGGGGAAGACCCTCACGGAGAGCGGGCTCATCGACCTGGATGACGTCGATGCCGGCCTTCTCAAGGTCGACGACCTCGTCACGGAGGGCAAGGGCAAGCTGCTCAGCCTGGACGGACTGGTGGACGTCGTCACGAGGGAAAGACCATCGAAGGCAGGTGACGGGGCCAGTAAGCATACCCTTCATGGGCTTCTTGGAGACCGAGACGGCGTACTTGGACTCCTTGACGGTCATGGGCTGAGGTCGAGAGATGTCACCGACAATAATGGGAGGTCGGACGCATCGAGAACCATAAGACTGAACCCAGGCGTGTGTGGTGAAAGCATAACCCTGGAATCGCTCACCGAAGAACTGAACCATGTCGTTACGCTCAGGCTCACCGTGGACGAAGACATCGAGGTCAAGCTCCTCCTGGATCTTGATGTTCTCCTCAATCTCCTTCTCAATGAAGCGGTCGTACTCCTCAGCGGTGATCTCACCCTTGGTGAACTTGTTTCGCTGAACTCGGATCTCCTTGGTCTGGGGGAAAGATCCGATAGTAGTAGTGGGGAAGAGGGGCAGGTTCAGCTTCTTCTGCTGCTGGCTGATACGGGTGGTGAACTCGCTCTTGCGCTCGTAGTCCTTCTGTGTGACCTTGGACTGGCGCTCCTTGACCTGAGGGTCGTTAGTTCGGGGGGAGTCGGCACGAGCCTTGATGGACTTGGCGTTAGCCTCAAGCTGCTCGCGGACGGAGGCAGGGCCCTCAGTGACGGCCTTGGCAATGAGAGCGATCTCAGAAGCCTTCTCAGTAGCGAAAGAGAACCAGTCGGCAATCTCGGGGTCCAGCTTCTTCTCGCTGGCAAGAGTGTGAGGGGTGTGGAGAAGAGAGCTGGATGTGGCAGCAATGACACGGTCCTTGCCGAGCTTCTGGATAGCGGTCTCAACGGTCTCGATAGCACGCTTCAGGTTGGTCTTCCAGATGTTGCGGCCGTCGACGACACCAGCAGAGAGGATGGTGTTGGAGCCGAGAGCACCGAGAACCTTCTCGAGCTGCTCGGGGTTGCGGACAAGGTCGATGTGGACACCATAGACGTCCTTGGGGAGGAGGTCAAGGTTGTGGACGATGTCACCGAAGTAGGTGGTGAAGACAATCTTGGGGATCTTGTCACCAAGGCTGGCGAACTTCTCATAGGCGGGCTTGAAGGCATCCTTGGTCTTCTGGGGAAGATCGAAGACGAGGACAGGCTCGTCAATCTGGACAGTCTCGGCGCCAGCCTCCTTCAGCTGGGTGAGGATCTGCTCATAGACGGGGAGGAGCTTCTCAAGAAGGTCGATAGGCTCGACAGACTGGCCACGGTCGGCCTTGCCGAGGTGGAGGAAAGAAACGGGACCAACGAGGACGGGGCGGGTGTTGATGCCAGCCTCCTTGGCCTCCTTGAACTCAGCAACAGCCTTGGGGCTGTCAGTGAGCTTGAAGGTCTGGTTGTCCTGGAGGGTAGGCTTGACGTAGTGGTAGTTGGAGTCAAACCACTTAACCATCTCCAGAGAGGGAACATCGACACCCTCCTTCTGGTGACCACGGCCCATGGCGAAGTACTGGTCAATGGGGTCAAGGCCATCCTTGGTGTATCGCTCGGGAACAGCCTAAAGGGTGTGGGTCAGCAAATGTTGCTCTATGACTCGAAGATGAGGGAGATACATACACCGAAGTCCTGGATCTGGTGGAGGACTTGGTCGTAGAGGGCGAAGTCGTTGCTGGGGATGATGTCGACACCGGCATCCTGCTGGATCTTCCAGTGAGCAAGACGGAGGCGCTTGGCCTCAGCGAGGAGGTCGGACTGAGAGATCTTTCCACCCCAGTCTAAAATATGGTTAGTCGATGATGACACGAGTCAGAGATTTTGCGGGAGACTGACAAGCTTCGGTGGCCTTCTTCAGGTCACGGTTAACACCCATACGGGGGAAACCGAGGATAGCGGACTGAACCATCTTTGCGGTTGATTCAACTGCTTCTGATTCTTGTTTTGGGTATAACTGTTGTTGTCAAGTTAGTCTTTTATTTTGAATTTTTGGTTGAGAGCACGGTGCAGGGCGGGGGGTGCAGCGGGGAGAGGGGCGGAGGAAATCGAGCAGGGCTGGACTGGATGGAGGGGAGCTGGCGGGGAGTTGAGAAAGGCGGAAGAAGTGTGAAGAGCTTCACGTACAAAGTGGTTAAAGAGCCCTTGTCTGTGCCAAATTGGATCAATTGGAAGATCCTTTTCGAGATAGAGCAAAGGGCGAGAGTGAGATGAAGAAGGAAAAAGGAAAAAGGAAGAGAAGAAAAGTTGGGAGTCGAGAGTAGAAGAATGTTTTGAGCTTGCTCAGACGAAAAATCAGAGGGGACCAACCAAGCCAGGCCGAAAGCGGGGGAGGGGTAAAAAAGTGGTCGAGGAAAGCTACGCCGCTGATCTGATTGGTTCCGGAGCAGTCGAGATATCTTACCATTCGTCTACCCACTTCACCGATAAGTGAAGGAGTCGCTTGCCTGCCACTGACGGCCACTCTAGCCACTGCCACTGCTACCTACGGGACTGTACAACTCAGGCGGGAGCCTCTAACAACATCCACCTCGAATCTCACGTATTCGTACTTAGCGTACGAGGTGGTTGGTTAATCGGAGGAGGCGGTTGCCGGAGTGGATTTGCAGGGCCCTTTCCACGGCTCACGGGCTGTCGGTGGGCGCTAATGGAGGGGCAGTTTGCAGCAGCTCTGCAGCTCGCGGCAGGGGTATTCACCGTTCTCGCAGGGCACAATGGGGCTAGTACGCCTCAATGAATCTTTTGCTCGGCTCCCGAATTGCGTGCTTGGATGTCAATCACCTCATCAACCAATTTTCTCTTCTCTCAGGAGCTACAATGGAGCAAAGGAAGCAGGAAGAAGTGCTGAGGCCAATTTCTACCTCGCCGCAGATCGGCCTTTGGCGTCGTTTTGCAACCCACTTTGTTGAGATGATCGACCATTCATAGCCTCCAACAAGAGGACGTGTCCTAATTTTTCGTTCAACGGTGTCGGTGTCTAACTTATCTTCCTACTCATGGTTTGCAACGGCATATCGTACTGAGACCCGACCACGTGCTTTAGCGTTGTGTTGTTGTGATGTTGTAGGAATTGCGCTTACACCGGAAATTTTCGGAGTTTAGAGGATACTGACTAGGTACAGTACGTATGACAAGCCAAGTCACATCAAGGAGAGTGCCGAAACTTCATAAATTTTCAATAAGATGGACTCACTAGCAAATAATTAATTTCTTTACGATAAAACTTGTTGTACAATGTCCACTTACGCGACTCATAACAGGAAAGATAATAATCAGGTGCAGCTCTAGGTTAGGCGTGTTGTTTCTCATCAAGAGAGATCTGATGCTCAAACGACACCATGGAATCAGTAACAATGTCGACTGAGAAAGTCAAAACAGCAGGATGAAAGGTCAGGCCGTCATTTCATTTCCCAACAGGTGGCAGCATGGATCGACCAAGTGACTTTGACTCTCCACGCCGACCTCGTGGTGACTGTGTTGCACCTTCCAATGAGCGAGGTGTCGGTAGGCAGATAGAAAGGAGCATAATGGAAGTCGTGATGGCCTCAATGGAACCAAACGCTACCAGGCTTCCACTCGATCTCTCCAGGAAGACGTATTCCTGTTTCATCAACGCGCTTCATTTTGGACGGCCCTCATGACTTCTTACTTTTGGTGACCGACCCTTCACTCCTTTTTGGTCGTTTCTTGGAAGAATACCCCTATCCTCCAAAGCCTTACCAATGCCTTCCTTCAATCCCTCAAAACTCCTTTGTTGTTGCAAGATCCTAAAACGCCGTAAGCAGAATTCAGAATCTACAGTAAACGATGTAGCTCTCCAGCCAAATCCTGTTCTGGCTCCTCCAGCTGAGGAAGAACATCAAGAACCCAGTGAGAAGAATCGACAGTCCATCATAGGTTTGCCAAACACGGCTTGGGCAATACCAGTACGGAATAGTTCTTTCGAGAGCGGCTCTGTCATACGTCAGCATGTGGATGACGACGATTCAGATTCAGATCAAGATCGAGCACAACCAACAAAAAAGTCCAGCACTGCGTTTGATACTGTACGCAACAAGCTCATTCGCACCATCTCACATAGCAACAATGGAGACTACCAATCCCATGTCTCTGTTGGGAACAGTGAAGAGGAGATTGCACGAAGAGCCGAATTGAAGCGCATCATGCACCAAAGGATTCAGGATGAACTCAAGTCCGATGAGTCGGATGATCAGATTGAGAGCAAACCCACGAACAGTATCCGGTGTATGGCTTCAGTCGTTGATGTGACCTTGCCTAATTCTGGACCCCGAGATGCTATTGAATTCGGCGTTGGCAAGTCTTCTTCTCGCAATGGACATTCTACTCAACTCGACTCGGATCAGGTCGACCAGGACACGCATCAAGACAGTCGAGTTTCTCAACAAGATGAAAATAGACCACAACAAACATTTTCACAGACATCAGAGTCAATTAACGGCGTTGATTGGAGACAAGATGACGTGCATCCAAGACTCCCCCCTTCTTACCCCAAAAGGCACGTTTCAGCGAGCGAAGACGGCGACTTCACACATTCTCAGAAATCTTTCCAGCTGTCAAACGGCACTGGTCGTCTCGACCGTATTCTGGGACCAGACAGCAGCTTCAACAGTCGTCATGCTTCCTCAGGAGATGGGCATTCTGCTCTTGGCGTATGGCTCATAGCCCAGGGCCTCCGCTCAAGAGACAACTCAACTCTTTTACTTGACGAAGAAGATGAACTTGAACCAACTGAAGACACCAAGCTAACTGATTACAATACTTCTTCACTGAAACGAGCGGAGGGGGACCATGTCCAAGAGACTCGAGAGACACCAGCAAATGGAAATCCTAATATACCCCATGAACCAACCATTATTGACATACCCAACACGGTGAAAACATGCTCACGGTCCAATTTCAAGGCAAAGAATGATCGCTACGAAATATCAAGCTTATCTGGAGAGTTGCCGTGGGGCCCTACTGTAACAGCCCTTCTCAATTCATTTACCGACCACACGTCTTCAAGTGACCCATCAAAGTCACAGCCTAGTCCAATGCGATCTCAGCAGAATCTTTATAGACTTGACCCCAAGGACCTGGATAGCATGGAGTTATCTCCATTCAAATGTAAGTAATCTCCAACTACCACTTTTCAATGACGACTAACATGGTGAAAAGGGCGAAGCCATACTTCTTCCCGAGACCAGGAAAATGCAAATGACCAGAACTACAAGAGTGTGAATATCTGCGTGCCCCAGATAAAGTCCCAGTCTTATGGAAACATTCACAACGTTGAATCTCCAGTGAAGCCTCCACAAGACACGACCTCCTTGGCTCAATCAGGATCTGCCAGCTTCCTGCAACGCGAGGCTGAGCTCGGGTCCATTAGGCGACGTTTCAGTGAAACATTAGCACTGAAGAAACCGGAGAAAAGAGTGGTTACCCGTTTCCGTGAGGAGTTTTCCGAATCTTCGCTGCCACCAACTGTTCATAAATCCTTCAGAAGCAAGATCCAGCTAGCAATTCCGAGCCACCTGAGGGCGAAATCTGATGGCATTGATCTCCGACACAAAGCGGGCTCTTCTGGGCCACCCAAAGGGCAAAATTACCTGCTCATCCCTGTGGAAAGATTAGGAGGGCACGAAAGGGAAGCGAGTGACAGGTCAAAAGGTCGTTCGAACTTGAGCATTCGACCTCACATGAGTCGGCTGCCAACCGAGGAGTATCAGAAGCCAGGATTAGAGCGCCGAGAAAGTACAACAGACCTGTGGCAACGGGCCATCAGACTTGAAGCTGAGAGAAGGCACAGCGGCAGTATCCATCTAAGCACAAAAAAGCCGAGCCAGAGAAGTCAGTCCTCCAACAGATCACTGAATGAACCCGGAGCAGCTAGAAATAGCACAAGAAGTGTCTCGGATATGGGACGAGAGGTCTCTCAACTAACTCCCACAACGGATGAGCTGTCCTCGCCAGGGAACTCAAAGTGGCTAATTGAGCGCTGGGTTGCCACAATGCAACCTAGGATAGGGGAATCGGCGGGAGATATGAGGTTAACACGACTCACAGAGCCTCCAAAGTCTTGGTCCATATTCCCGTCCCACAATAGAGAGGAAAGAAATAAGAACGCGACAGATAGAGACCGGGTGCAACCTAGAGATTTTGCGGTCAAGCATATGACGTCTGAAGGTCAGATTAGATGGGCCACAGATGCGCCCCCTGATGAGGCAAAGCAGCGTGCACGTACTCTGCCACGGTCTTTTTCAACCAAATTTGGTGAGCTGGTTAAGTCAAAGATGGGACGGATCATACCATCCAAAGGTATTAGACATCGTGCCAGTCAAGACCATTTCAGAAGACATGCTGCCTTAAGTTCAGCTTGTATGGAATATCCCGAAATGGGGATTCACCCTTCCGAATCTGGGTATACCGAGCTTCAAGCACTGGGGAGAGAGATCAGCAACATGAATGGGGAGCCTCTCCTACATGTCCCGGGCAGGGAGCTGTCGAAGCCACAGTCTTCCAGGAGCTTGGGTGATAGAGTAGTTGCTTTAATGCACGACGCAATTGGTCAACGACATTCGAAGCATGACGACGTTGCCGAAGTCGCCGAGGAACCAACAGTCCCGCTTACACCAAGCGTGGTCAGAGAGAGCATTGCTGCAACAGATGTATTTGTCACGCCGAGGAGTCGATTTTCGAATGACGCCAAAGACGGAGAAACCAGGACGAGCACAGAAGCAGAACCCAATAAGGTGAAAGACCAGAAGACACAGCTAACGGTACCCGAGAGTAGCAAGGACGCCCCCCTGAGCAACTCCTCAACCAGTATCAAAGACGTGGAACCCCACACCCAACTTTGAACGCCCGAAAAGGGCTCGACTTAACAGCAACAGTCTGTTTAAAAGAAAATCAATTTATTACCATGGCCATATTGGCCTGCAAGCACACTTATGACAATGCTAGATATCCTATGAAGGGGGAGACATGACAAGCACCATGTACTTGTGAACGAAGGTCGAACTATGGGATTTTATTCATTCTGTCTTTTTAGCCTGCTGTAAGTAACAAGCCTTACGTATGCTATCTCTAATACGAGTATTGTTATTCTGCTCCCTTGTCAATAGATCAAGTGTCTTGACTCATTGCCAGGCCTTTGTGCGACTTTACAAGCCTTCCTGTGTATCCTGTTATGCTTCAATCCGATCAAACGCGGGGAGAATGATGACTAGAGGTTGCACCAGCAAGAAGGAGACCGTGGTGTAATTAAACGACTTCCTTCTCCTTCTCCTTCTCTTCACTTCTGAGCTCATAACGCTCCTTTCTAGCTCTCGCCTCATCTTCTTTCCGCTGCATTTCCTCCTTTCGCTCGCGTAGCGCAATGCAGAACTTTGAGCGAGATCGGATACTGGGACCCTTCCAGATGAAAACAAACGGAATGAAACACATGAGGGCACTGAGACCACCGAGAAGAGAGCATGCACCATTGATGTGGAGTTGACGGAACATGGGTTTTGTCGCAAGTGGTAGCACAACAGCAAAGAGAGAGCGTGTCGTAGAGGCCGCAGCATTCGCAGAGGCAGCAAAGATCTCATATGCATCTGTGATGTAGTTGAGTATAGCCATGAAGATTAGCATGAAACCCATCCCAAACAAGACACCAGCAAGCATAGGGGCAGCGAAGGGAATCTCTGGACGGGCAGACCAGCCAAGCCAAAAGAGAGAGACGACGAAGAGGGGGCCACCGAGACAGGCTAGAGGTAGACGACGATACTCTTCGCGTTGGACCCAGGGGGCATTACGCTCTGTAGCACGAGCAAGTGTGTTATCCCATGTCCAGAATATTGGAAGGGTCAGAGCTGCACCACCAAATATTGGAAGATATGCGAGGCCAGTAACGCCTGGTGAAAGGCCATAGACGTCTTGGAAGATGATTGGGAATGCCTGGAAAGACATGTAGAATATGGAGTAGACAAGGGAGAGATAAGCGCAAGAGGTTGTCACAATGGGCTCAGATATGATCATGCGAAGAGGGCGAGTCAGAACCACAGTGAGAAGCTGTCTCAGGTCTGTTGTCTCGAGGTCTCGAGGGGCAATGGCACGAGACGAAGGATCTTGCTTGCGGAGTTTTCGAGCGCGGCGTGAGAGGAGAATCGGGCCGTATGTCTCGGGGAGAAAGATAATTAGGACGAGTGTAGAGCCTGCGATGATGAGAGCAATCCAGAAGACCCAGCGCCAACCAATATTAGGGCCAGCGAAGCCAGATAGAATAGGAGAGAGGATGGGACCGCCAGTAGTACACTATTGTTAGGTCAGCTTAAACCATGCATGCAGGAACTCTTTGAAGACTATTAATATATACTCACCACCATGAAAATGGCAAAGGCTCTGCCTCTGGTCCGCGGGTCATTATACACATCTGCTAATATACCAGCCACGATGGCAATAGGTGAACTAGCAAACGCTCCACAAAAGAAGCGGAAAATTAACAAAGCAGGCCAAGTCGGAGCCAGAGCACAAGCCATAGTGAAGATGGTGAAGAGACAAAAGGTGACCAGACTTAGATCTCTTCGTCCATAATGTTCGCTGAGAGGACCCCAAACGACTGGACCTAACACATAGCCAATGAGGTAAACAGAAATAGGCAAGACACTCTGTTCTTCCGAAGTGATGCCAAAGTCTTTGGTGATATCAGGGATGGCCATACTTGGAAGGGCAGAGCCCATGGTAGAGTTGATGACGAGAACGGATGTACATAGTAGAACTATTTTCTTTTTTGTCTGTTATAGGCCTCTACAATTAATAAAGCCATTCATTATTTTGAGAAGAAGAAGCAAAAGCATGATGAAGGACATACATCTGACCAATTTACTGGGTTCTCAGGATCGTCAACTTCCCAAGTGACGAGGACTTCGTTTGTGCGGCTCCGGGTCCGCGAACGGATGTTGTGAAGGGCGCCAAGACCTCGGTCCGCTGTCTCTTCTTCATACCGAGATTGAGCCTCGATTTCGTCGAGATGATGTATATGATCTGAGAATGAACTACTTCTCCTTCGTCCACCTAACAAATTGTGAGCTCGAGTTCACTCCAGAATACAATAGTTAAGTCTTGGGAAGAAGAAGAAGATTAGTAACGACTTACGGTATGGTGACGGTTCCCGTGTTGTCTCACTGGATTCACTTGCAGCCATGGTTTCTTGGCGTCTGAAGACACTGAAGCTATTCACATGAGAAAACAATCAATTGGAAGAGTAAAACAGCAGTAGCAGCTATATTTGTGTGATGTTGAAAAGAAAAGAACCAACAATACGGACAAAGTACACGAAGTGGATAGGTTCTGCATGCACTCTTCTCCCCCATGACTTCAAAAAATGGCCGATCCGGGTGCATATCCATAGGCTAAGTGGCTACGCCCTCCCTCTTCCTGATCTTATTTGGGGTGTTACTCAGGCTACTGTAAGGCGTAATCCAATGCATGGAGGGAGGCATCTGTGTGGCAATTCCCCATAACTACCACAACAGGAGATCCGGAGCCGGGCCTCAAATATGGGGCACTCGTGGGTAAAAGGTGGGATTCGCGGCGCCGATGATGGAGGCGGTGGGTGTGGGAGCTTGAGGAGCGAGGAGCTACAGTACCTGCGGGAGCCTCTTCCGCAGGTGAGGGGAGGTCGCGGGGCGTCATGAGAACCTTTGTTATCGTTCCCCCGAGCAGTTCTCAGGGTACTACAGCTCAATTCTCTATAGCCTGGAGAGTTGGTCCCGCATTAGCTTCAATCAACTCAAAGAGCGAGCGAATCGGTGTTGTTTGGTCATCAAAGTTGGGGTTGCTCGAAGTGGTTCTTGGTGACCGATAAACCGGGAATAGCAACCGGATATAAGACCAAGGAGCTGAGCTCTTCCATAGACATGCAAGTTGCTGACCCGGCTCTCGATACCGGAGTGCGTGACCGGCGAACCCCCAATGGGATTACAAATAAGGTTGCCCACAAAACGTTGTGATGTGCAGAAGAATTGCTGCATTCACGAGAGACTGGATAAGAATTCTTCCGGCTGAAATCGGTGTGGCTTTTTCTGGTTTCTTTGGAGGGGGTATCAGGCTTCGATTTTCTTTGTTCAAGTCTCTAGGTTGATCTGCTTTCCGAATCTGGCATATAGCTCGACCTTGAGCTTGGTCATATCCTCGCGGATAGATGATAGCTTCTCCTCCAAAGATGTTGACTCTTCCTCGAGCTTCTCTGTTGCCTGCTCCAGCATCTCCTGAGCCTGCTCTACCGAGACATGGAAAAAGGCATCGCCAATCTTGTATCTGTGTCCAAGTCAGTCCATCGTGTTTTCTTTTGAGGGGTATTTCGCTTTCGTACTGGATCTTTTCGTCCTCATCGGCGAGTTCTAGTTCAGTGGACAAATCGTCAAGCTCTTCCTTTTCTTTCTATATAGCAATATCGAATCAGTCGGTGTTCAGCAAGCCTCTAGAAACATTTCGAGGCCTAGTTATCGTAGACGTACGGTTTTTGTGCTCAGTTCCTCCTCCAACAGGATTTCTCGCTGGTGTAGGCGACTGAATCTGTTGATCTTGTCCTGGTCCTCACGTCGAACCTCAACTTCGTCGGCTGCCTCCTCGTCGGCCTTTGAAAGCTAGAGAGCTGTTAGATATAAGAGGATCATACCTGTGATCAAGGATAACTTACCATACGACGTTGTACTAATGAAGCCATGGTGGGGGACTGAAGATGCTATCGCTATTGTACAGATCTCAAGCTTGTGAGCCTTGCGCACAATCAACCCAAATCCAAAGGTGGGTTACAGTGCGTGTTCTCAGCCGTTGATCTGGCACTGTACACCCCTCGCTGGAGCCAGTACGTACTGTAGACTTCTCGGGCGCTGCCGATTGGCTTATTCCCGCGGTTCAGATCAGTGAGGTCAGAGTAGCAACGGTCCATAGAACGCGCATTGTCAACACTGCAAACTAACAAAACAACAACCATTTCTCATCAACCATGGCGCTCGGAAAGAAACCATACCCAAAAGCCACGGTCAAGAAGATTATCAAGGCTCATTCCAACCACAATTTGAAGAAAAATGCCGATGTTACAGTGCGTTCAGACGTTCTCATGGTCGCAATTGATGCTAATGTTTACTTGTCTTAGATCTTCCTCGACTACGTCCTATTCATGGAAACGTACGAATTCGACGAATCTCTCTATACCACGACGACCCAAGCTAACTAAATCAAAAGTCTTATCAAAGAAGCGGCGATCCATTCGAAACAGTCGGGCGAACGAGGTCTCTCTGCGAGGAGCGTCAAGAAGGTGACGAGAGTATGTCTTGTGAAGCATCTTCTCTCCGCATCTGCTGATTCGTACTGGCTAGGATACCTTAACCAAATTCAAGGGTTGAGCAAACGAAGAACTGCGATAAACAACAAAACCCACCGAACTTACAACAGTGTTGCGATCCTTAAGAGCCGCGCCGCCATTGAGAGCCATACAGGCATAGATGCGACATCAGGCATGATACAACAGTGTCACATACACGACAGCCAGCCATTGCAGAGCTGGGAATTGAGGCACTGTATGATTACCCCTGACGGATTTCGCGACCGGGCAGAGGGCCTCGCGAGGTCGAAGGAACATAGCCTTGCGCACGAGACCACCCACCTAACCTCATCTCAGCTGAATGCGACGATTGGGTGGGGCTTTTTCTCGTCATGACGATGATGTAGACCAACGAGAGAACACTCCGTCTCTATCCGTACAAACAATATAGATTAGGACAAACAATGGATGAGTCTTGATAAAGAAAATACTGCACCCAGTCTAAAATTCATTATAATGTGAACCCATTTTAGACCGCAACTGTATAAAGCAATTGACAGCCCCGTATTCTCGGCCAGAAACAATGACAGTGTCAATGCAGGGGTTGCCTAGGCACGCTGAGGTTAGTGTTGGTACTGGCACTGGCGGGCACAGACAGGCAAAGCTTCGTTGTACCACAACCTAACTCGGACTTCTCCTTCTCCTGCTCCAGCTCAGCTACCTCCCGTCGCCTTACTCTTCTCCACCAACTGCTTCTCCCAAAACTCAACTCTTCTCTCTCCTGCAAACCATTCTAAACGCATCTCTGGCATTTAGCATTTTCATTTTCTCAAACACTCAACGAACCATCTCCTCTATAAGCCTGTCGCACACATCGCTGACAGTGCCGTAACGTCTCCGCGCAAACTCTCTACCACCAAATCACACGATCTCTGCTTCCTACCGATATGGCTGCTCAAGCTGTTCAGCCTTCCAAGTCCGCGAAGAAGAAGGCCGCCAAGGCCCTCGAGCGAACCGAATCCCCTGCGCCCAGCGTTGCCTCTGCCACTGCCGATAAGAACAGCGATGACAGCTTCGAGAGCCCATACATCAAGGAGATCCAAAAGTACGTTTCTGGAGCTTGAGTTTAATATGCACAGACGGTAGAGTGCTAACGGTCACAAGGAACATCCGAAATGTCAACAAGAAGATCGTACGTGCCTTTTTGCCTTGTTGCAGCCCAACTGTCGATCGTCGTCATACTGACTTTACTGTTAGACCAACGCTTCCAAGACCGACTCCCTCTTGGCCCAGAACCCTGGCAAGTCCCTTGATGAATTGGTCGAGTCTCGAATCATCAACAACGACCAGAAGGCCCAGATCCTCAAGAAGCCCGCTCTGCAGGCCCAGCTAGCGCAATACGAGGAACAGCTTGTGCAATACCAAAAGGTTGACGAGCAGTACCGCACACGTGCCGCCAGTGACAAGGCAGAATGGGAGAAGAACTTGGAGAAGGCCAAGGCCGATGCTGTTGCAGAGGCCAAGGCTGAGTCTACCAAGTCTCTCCATGACAACCTCCTCGTCCTCTCACAATTCTTGCGACTTGCTGCCTACCGCCGCGAGGAAGCTCAAGACCCCGACTCCGATGAGAGTCAAGCTATCGAGGGTGTACTTCTTGCTATCTACTCTGGTGACGAGAACGCTGTGCAGTCTATGCTCAAGCTTGTCAACGGCTCTGAGGATCAGATTTACAGCGTGCCTGGCGAGCAACTACAGACCTCTTGTGAGTATCTCGAAGCAGCTTAACTTCGGACTTGTCTTTTCTAACAATGCTTAGTCTCCAAGGTCAAGGCCCTCGCTCAAGAGTACAAGACTCAATTTGACGAGCCCCAGCCTCCCGAGGGTGAGTCCGAGCATGTTAAGGATATTGCTACCGATCCTACTATTGCGCACGCTGCCGCTACTGAGATTGAGGCTGGCGACACCGCCGCTCCCATTGTCACTGAGCCCGCTTCCACCTCCAACGGCTTGGCCAACGCCAGTGTTGCTGATGATGCTGCTAATGCCGTCGCTGGAAGCCATTGGGACACGAGTAACGATCTGTCCGCTTCACAGGAATGGGTTGATGTGAAGCCTGCCGAGGCTGTTGAGGCCGATGCTGCTGCTCCTACTCGCGTCGCCAACACCCACTCCTGGGCTGATGACCACCCCGAGGTAAGTTGTTTATTCATTCGATGATATACGATCATACGCTAACAAATCAGACCACTGCCCCTGCTGATCCCAACGACGGATTCCACCAGGTGCAGCGAAAGGGTCCCCGTAACGAAGGTGGCAACCACCGAGGTCGTGGACGAGGCGAGCACCGTGGCCGAGGTGGATTCCGCGGTGATGGTCGTGGCCGTGGTCGCGGTCGCGGTGGTGCTGGTCGAGGCGGACGACGTGGCGATGAGGCTTAAGCACCTCGAAACATGGCATACGGTAAACACACAAACTTACGAATCTCCTTTTATCGCCCGGAAGCAAATGTACACCATGAGATGACGGCGTTTACAAGTCAAGATTTCTATCTAGGGCGAATAGCCAGGGGACGGACGGTGGACTTGAGGACTTTGCATTTTGGGGTTTTGATGATTTTGGGACTCGGATATACATCTGGCCACGGTGTCGGTTGGAGTTCTCTATACCTTTGTAACAAAATAGGCCTTCCGGGGATTAGGCAGTAGGTAAATAATGTGAATGGATACCCGCCAAATATGTTTGATGTGTGACATGATTCAAAGTCGTATGAATATTGCAAACTGAGCCATTGAGTTATAGTATGGTTCAAATACTACCATGACGATCGGAGCTACATATTACATCAAGAGTATCGTCTCAGCACATGGTGCTGGACATGTTATGTTGCCTCATGACAAGGCTGAGGGTTAAAGCTAGAGCTCGAAAGTGTGCCGTCATAGGGTTGACAGGGGGTCTTGGAGAATGTGGGGAGCTCAGAATGTCATGTTATTGGTAGATAAATTGACCACATTGTTCACTGAAGAAGAAGAGAAGAGCTAAGGCCACGTGCGTTCAATCTCATGATAAGGCCAAAATGAGACGAGACTCCTCCACTAAATATTGCGTTCAGGTAGACCTGATACTTTGAGATGATAGATCAAACACCAAGAAACATGTCTTGTTTGCATAGCAGGTAGAGAAAGTCCTTACGCCTAGTCAACCACATGATGTCTATATCACAGTTCAACTCGTATCCCCAAATCATACTATATAATATTGAATCGAGTCAGTATAATCATGAAATTACCCAAGATTACCTCCACGCCATCATAAGTTATAGCCTAATTACCAAACATCATGAACTTCTGAGACCAAATAGGCCACTTGTCACTACGGGGGCTTTGATGTGTCAAGCGAACTCGATGCTAGAGCGAGGCCTTGTCTCGAATGTTCCACTGTAAATTCTTATCGCTCCAATAATTTCGAGTTTTGTGTCTTATCTGTCTCTCAGCCTTGCATAGGAACTAACGTCACCACTGCTATATTACCTATTGTTAGCTGTCCTCTTTCCATGAGTGGCTGGACGCTTCCACTAACTTAGCTTCTAATAGCCATCGTGGCTTCTTGCTCCCCCATTGGAAGAGGTCTCCATTCTGGCCACATCGTCCAGTCCGCTCTCTCTTCTTCAACTTATATACAACAAAAAGAGTTTCTCCGGGCTTTTTATTTTCTGCCCATAGACGATATCGTCTTTTTGCTCTCTTTTCTCAAGAGGCAACGCTCCTCGTTGTTAAAAAAGACATACTCTGCGAATTGGTGTGCGCAACTGAGCGCACCCCACCAAAACCACCATCATGGCATCTCGAGTCTCGCCGCTCATGACGCTTTTGGCGACAATCTTCCTCTTCACCACAAATGTTTTCGCCATCTCAGCTGTTTTGGGTGTCGACCTTGGTACCGAGTACATAAAGGCCACTCTTGTCAAGCCTGGAATTCCTTTAGAAATCGTCCTAACAAAGGACTCCCGACGAAAAGAAACCTCCGCCGTTGTCTTCAAGCCCTCCAGAAATGGACCTCAGAAGGGCGAATACCCCGAGAGGGCCTATGGAGCCGACGCCATGGCTCTCGCCTCCCGATTCCCCAGCGACGTCTATCCGAACCTCAAGACCATCCTCGGCCTGACCACTCAAGATTCTGTGGTCCAGGAGTACGCTGCCCGACACCCCGCGCTGCA
The DNA here is from genome assembly GCA_012932015.1 of Fusarium acutatum. NCBI lineage: Eukaryota > Fungi > Ascomycota > Sordariomycetes > Hypocreales > Nectriaceae > Fusarium > Fusarium acutatum. Next base: position 174,890 of record JAADJF010000033.1, read on the forward strand.
ATTGCAGTCTCATCCTACACGAGGCACCGCCGCATTCAAGAGCAAGTCTTTTACTGATGATGTGGAAGCCTGGATGGTCGAGGAGCTGCTCGCTATGGAGCTGCAGAGCATCCAGAAGAACGCCGAGGTGGCCGCTGGTGATGGAAGCACCGTCCGCTCCATTGTCCTGACTGTTCCTCCTTTCTACACCGTCGATGAGAAGCGGGCTCTTCAGACTGCTGCTGAGCTTGCTGGTCTTAAGGTCCTGGGACTTCTCAGCGATGGTCTGGCCGTTGGTCTGAACTACGCTACTACCCGGGAGTTCCCCAACGTCAGCAATGGATCTAAGCCCGAGTACAACATCATTTTCGACATGGGCGCTGGCTCCACCAAGGCCACCATCTTGAAGTTCCAAGGCCGGTCTATCAAGGATATTGGCAAGTTCAACAAGACCGTTCAGGAGGTTCACGTCCTAGGCGCTGGTTGGGACCGCACTCTTGGCGGTGACTCGCTCAACTACCTCATTCTAGATGATATGGTCAAGCAATTCGTCGAGTCCAAGGCCGCTCAGAGGGTTTCTGTCGCTGCTGAGAGCGTCAAGTCCCACGGCCGCGCCATTGCGAAGCTCACCAACCAAGTTGAGAAGGTTCGCCATGTCTTGAGTGCCAACCAGAACACCGGAGCCAGCTTCGAGGGCTTGTACGAGGACATCGACTTCCGATACAAGATTACCCGCACTCAGTTCGAGGAAATGGCTGCTGAGCATGCTGAGAGGATCACTGTTGTAATCAACGATGCCCTGAAGGCCGCTAACCTCGACATCATTGACATCGACTCTATCATCCTCCACGGTGGTGCTTCTCGCACTCCTTTCGTCCAAAAGGTCCTTGAGAAGGTCTCTGGCTCTCCTGAGAAGATTCGATCCAACGTCAACTCTGATGAGGCCGCCGTTTTCGGTGCTGGCTTCCGCGCTGCTGAGCTCAGCCCCAGCTTCCGTGTCAAGGAGATCCGAATTGCTGAGGGTGGCTTCTACCCCTCTGGTGTGAAGTGGGAGACCAAGGAGGGAAAGACTCAGCACCAGCGACTCTGGTCTGCCATCTCCCCTCAAGGCGCTGCCCCTAAGGAGCTTACATTCACCAACGAGAAGGATTTCACTGCTACTTTCTACCAGCAAATTGGCTCTGATGAGAAGGATGTTAAGACTCTAACTACCAAGAACTTGACTGCCACTATCGCTGCTATCAAGCAGAAGTACCCCTCTTGCGTTGAGTCTGAGATTCGCTTCAAGCTCGGTGTCAAGCTCAGCGGTGAGAATGGTGAGGTTGAGGTTGCCAAGGCTGCTGTTGAGTGCGAGGCCGAGGTTAAGGAAGGCCTCGTAGATGGTGTCAAGAACTTGTTTGGCTTTGGCAAGAAGGATCAGAAGCCTCTCAAGGAGGGTGAAGGCTCTGAGGAAGAGATGAAGGATGACAAGTCTTCTTCTCCCACCGCCTCTCCTGAGTCTGCTACCTCTTCAGCAACCGACTCTGCCGCTTCTGGAAGCACCGAGGAGGTCAAGCCTGAGGTCAAGAAGCGAGAGATCGTTGGTATCCCTGTTGAGATCACCATTGAGAACCGCGGAATTCCTGCCCTTACACCGGCCGAGATTTCCAAGTCCAAGGACCGTCTCAAGGCCTTTGCTGCCTCTGACAAGGCACGCCTACAGCGAGAGGAGGCTCTCAACCAGCTTGAGGCATTCACATACAAGATTAGGGATCTCCTTGAGGGAGATGCTTTTATTGCGGCTTCTACTGAGAAGGAGAGGACCAAGTTGGCAGAGCTTGCCAGCGAGACAAGTGATTGGCTATATGCTGATGGTGCGGAGGCTACCAAGGATGTTCTCAAGTCCAAGCTCAAGGTTCTCAAGGACCTGGTCACACCCATTCAGAAAAGAGTTGAAGAGACCGAGAAGCGACCTGAATACCTTGCTGCACTAAAGCAGACTCTGGAGAACACCCAGGGATTTGTCGAGAAGATCAAGGGGCAGATTGCCGAGCATGAGAGCTGGCACAAGTCTGCCTCTGAGTCCGCCTCTGCATCTTCGTCAATTGAGTCTTCCAGCACAGAGGCTGCGCAAGAGAAGGCCACAGGTGACTTTGACGGACTAGAAGACGAAGATCCCGCGGTTGCGGAGGCCCGCAAGATGGAGCAAGTCATTCGGGAGAAGGGACCTATTCCTCCTCTGTACACTTTGGAGGATCTCAAGGAAGTCATTGATCTTCACAAGGCCACCCTGGACTGGTTGAATAACCTCGAGGCCAAGCAGTCTAAGCTTGCTGCCACTGCCGATCCTGTTCTCCTCATCAAGGACCTCAAGATCAAGCGTGACAAGCTCGAGAAGGCCAGCGTTGAGGCCGCCCTCAAGGGTGCGAGAAAGGTGGAGGAGAAGAACCGACAAGCCAAGAAGGCTGCCAAAGAGGCTAAGAAGAAGAGCAAGAAAAGCAAGACAACAAGCGGAGAGGCATCACAAGAGACAGTGCAGCTTAACGCTGAGGACTTCATGAAGGACGGTGAGATCGATAAGGAGCAGCTCGAGAGGTTGCTCAACGACATGAAGAAGGAGAACGAGAAGAATGAGAAGAACAAGAAGAGCGAGGGAGAGAAGAAGCAGACTCACGACGAACTATAGACGATGGCGTATTGATATTTGATCTTGACTTTCTTATAACGAATAAGAAGAAGGTGGAGCGGTTGATGATACGCATCTTGATTGATTGATTGATACCGGGTCAGATGACGAACGATAGAATATCTGACTCTGACTATACCTACCATATGAAGTAGAATACCATGAAGATGGACATATGAATTTCTCACCAATGAATGATGAACGGAATCAAATGTGAGATGTTTAATGAAGTCAGGACAGGGAATACGGATATGTCGGTCCTGTTGCACGGGCCGTATCGCTTAGATACATTGGTCAACGGGTCCGCGAGTAACGAAGCATTATATCGTGTCCTTTGCTGTCTCTACCCGTTCCACGTCCATGTCTAGTTGCCTACTAAGGTAGCTTAGTAGTATCGTTACCCATCCTCATGGTCTTGTGAGCCAATCTCATGACCCAAGTCGAGTACAGGTCCTCCGTATCTAGTCTTTTCAAGATGGGATATCCAATGTGCCGTCGTTGATTGTTTGCTACCCAGAGACGTGGATTGGATATTCATGCATTGTTATGTCGCAGTTGCAGGTTCCCGTGTTTGTCCCTGGCTGGAGCTGTAGGTGAGAAAAACGACCCGATTACAAGAGGTTGTGTAATGTTCGGCGCGGGGTGATGGGCTCGTCTACAGGGAGGGAGTGGCTTTTGGGTGGTACAGAGCGTGGGCCGAGGACCTAGATATGGAGGTTGGTGATATAGGGGTCTCGGCTTCTACTACTCGAATGAGACGTTGCGAGGATAACGGGAGCTAAAGTAGATTGCTGCTGGCCAGCAGATGCTGATAGGTAAGGTAGAGCTAAACTGTCTTGGCCGAGAAAGTGTCCGGCAGTGTTGATAGCTGTAAGGTAACCAACTGTAGCACCTCCCTCTCTCTGGGTCTGATCTAATATTTAGATGATGCACTGGCCCTCCACTGTCTACCAAGTTCCGGTTTTCTCTCCTTCTTTCTCTGTTTCCTTCGTCAATTCCTTTCCCAGTTACACCTTCCTGTGCATTACAGCATCCAGTCAACTCTTCTCGTTTATCTCGTCTCTTCTTCTCGTTCTCAACTATCCCTTCATCATCTTTCACCCTCTTCACCAACCTCGACTCGCCTCCTTCAGTCTGAATCATGAGGAGCCTCGCTTTTCTTGCTGTGCTCTTGGTAGTCAGCATTGCTTCTGCTTCTGCTGCTGCCACTCCTCAGCATAAAGGTCGCAAGGGCTTTTCTCTCGAGGCTACCAAGAACTCGAATTCCCAGCCCGATTTCGTTCGAGAATGGGTCGTAGCTCATCAGAAATGGGGGAAGGGGGTCTCTCCAGAGACTTTGTCTGCATTCTCACTTCTTGATGACGGTATTAACTCTAATACTTGTCGTCCATTCATATGCTAACCATTCTGCAGATGGTCGTGTCGATGTGAAGCCCCTCGGAGCAGATGAAATCTACATCGCCGACGTCAAAGTTGGAAATCCGCCTCAGACCCTCAAGATGGCCCTCGACACTGGCTCTGCAGACTTGTGAGAGGCATGCCCTTAGATATGAATTACTTGTGCTGACTTCCTCTTCAGGTGGGTGCAATCCACCGACACAATCTATCGAGCCAACCCTGAAGGTCCTTGGGCTCCTCGATACAAGCCCAATTCTTCCAAAACATCTCGCCGACTTCGCGATGCCGAATGGGAAGTCGAGTATGGTCAGAACTGTCTCTCGTTCTATGCTGTCAGGACATGTTATGCTAACCTCTTTGATAGTCGACGGAACCCATGCTAATGGCATCGTCTACCTCGATACCGTCCGCTTGGGGGACTTTGAACTCAAGAATACAGCCATCCAGTCTGCTCAGATCGTTGCTCCTCGTTTCGAGCGTGAAACTGAACTCACAGGCATCTTGGGCCTTGCCAAGTCTCTTCCAAGCAACATCGATCCTCCGACTCCGTCTCTCCTTGATAAACTTCGTCCTCTACTGGCTGATCCCATCTTTACCGTTGATATGCGTCGAAATGCGACAGGTCGCTTTGATTTCGGTTACATTGATGAGAGTCGAGCCAAGGACAATATTTCATGGATGGCCACACGGGAGGACAGCCCCCATTGGGACGTCACATTCGACACTACAGCCTGGACCGGTCTTCGTCAAGTCTGGATGGCTCACACTTTCGAGGCTACTATCGACACGGGAACTACACTGCTGTTTTTGCCCGGGGATCTGGCCAGTATGTACTGGTACGACGTTCCAGACATGCGGGTTGATCCTCGTCTCGGCAACTCGTTCACGTTTCCTTGCAAGTTTTCCAACGATCTTCCAGACTTGATGTTCAAGGTGCCAGGCACAGAGCACGTTCTAAGGATTCCTGGACCGTATCTCAGCTATAGCACAACCGACAACGATTCGGACTACTGCTGGGGCGGTTTGCAGAGTGCAGAGAGCTTGGGTGTTACCATCATTGGCGATATTGCGCTCAAGGCCTTGTATGTTGCATTTGATCTCGAGAACAACAAAGTCGGGTTTGCCAACAAGGATCTCGATAATATCGATGATTGGTAGTGGCTGTGGGAGTGTGGATTTCGCGTTCGGCATCTTAGAGCATGCCGGTATGTAATTCTGGAGCTGTCGATACAGGTCGGCTATTGTGATGCTTTGTAAGATGAGAAGAGCTAGAGCCAGTCATGTGTAATAAAGTCAAAGGGATATCAGAACTCAAGGGCAAAAGTGAGGCATTGTTCAAGTGACAAGGTAAAGAATTACCCGTATATTCCCACCCGTACCCTTAACTGGAAGAAATACATATAAAACTCATTATTTCGGCCGTGAATTCAAGTCGATTGAGGCACTGTTGATGCACTTGCTATCAATTGACATGCATACCAGTCCATCTAAATACGTTCCCGTCCTATTCATTCCGTCTCATCTCAACTCATACAAACAGTCCCCAGTCCAGTCTAGTCCATCCAATCCACTACCTATGTCAGACATGGACGTGGATGCTATCCTCCCATAAACAATATGCAGCAGCCTGACGCAACAGTTGAAGCGAGAGGATGAAAATAATAGTAAAATGATGTTGCAAATGCTGCCTCTATGAACGCCGGGAATCTTGGTAGCGAACGACAAAAAAAGGGGGGACTTCAGGCTGGGGATGCGCCGTTGATTTCCCCCGGCTCCTGAAAACTCCAGCAACCGGAAAGCATTGTTAATAATAAAAAAATAGTCGAGGGCGTTTGACGTTATTAATGCGCCTCGGCTGTAATTTGTGGCTTTCTTCGAAACAATGAATTGGCCAGTCGTCGAGGGTTGCGCCGAGTCAGTCTTGAAACATGTTCCCCATAAAGATGAACGGTCGGGTTGGAGTGAGAATTGCGGTCTGGCCAAGGGTCGCATGCAGCTCAGCCGTTGGTTCTCCGCGCCCGCTACCGCCCACTAGCTCATGAGGGGCGACATCATTTCTTGTAAGAGGCTGACTGGCGGTGATGAGTGAGAGTTGGCCCTTGATAGAATTGAATGGTTCATGGAGAGAAAGGGAGCAGCAAAAAAAAGTCAGATTGCTTTATTCATGGTCTCCGTCTTTATAAAAAGTCAAAAATATTCGTCAGCGCGGGCCGTCTTGCAAGTCATCGCGGGTGACGACGTAGTATTCACCTTCACTGGCACCCGGGGTTGGGGGCATGTTGCCCGAGGAGGGAGCTTGCTGAGAAGCGCGGGCTGTTCCCGGTCGAGAGCGAGCCTTGGAGTCGTCCGTGGGAGCATCGAGGGAGCTTGGCTGCTGCTGCTGCTGAGTCTGGGACTGGTTGGTGTTCTGTGTCTGGACCTGTGGCAGAGGAGAGCGCTGCTGGGTGGTGCCTACAGAGCGACGTAGGCGATCTTCCATTTCGCGGATGCGGGCTTCGAGAGAGGCGAGTTCTTCGGTGTTCTTGTCGACCGTTTGCTTCCTGAACATGGTAAAATGCGGTTAGATGCAAGGTTTCTGGTGCGAAACGGTGAGTAACTGGTAGACCAACTTATCGTGGACTTGCTGATCCAGATCGGTGAGCGAGTTCTCGATGCGAAAGATGTCCATCAACTCTGCACTAAAAGAGCGGGCGATGGTACTATGCGAGAGAGGCTTGTTAGGTCTTGGTTCGCGATTATATTGATTATAGAGAGGACATGGCAGGCGTCTTCAATTGAGGTGAGTATAGGGGGATACGGACGATTGAGGGCGACGGCCACTGGGCTGCCAGTCGCGGTCGAGCTCTTCATCGGTGAGAGTCATATTGCTGATTATACGATTGATATGATAGAAGCTGAGCGAAGTAAAGCTAAAGGTCGAGGAGTATGGAGTTGCAATGGGTATCACAGTTGAAGGCGCAAAGAGATGAAGAGTTGGGAATGAGAATGATGGAGGGAGAAATGAGACGGGAGCTCAGCTCTAAAGACAAGAGGCACTTGTAGTGACCGTAATTAATGGAAGTTTCCAAGGGACGGGTTCTGCCTTTAGAGCTAGAGCTAGTGCTAGCGACAGCCATTTCCTGAGGTGAAGTGGGCTCTCCCTTTTGCCCCACACGCGACCCGGCGCCCACGCGCACAGCGCATCTGTTAGGGGGAGGGGTTCACTGTGAGATCCACTCCAGCTGTCCCTAGGGCAGAAGGTCCCCTGGAATTAGCGGCTTTTTCTGGTAGTTCAAGGGAGGGGGCCAGGGGGCGTGTGATGTTGAAATAGGGTGTGCATGAGGTTGGGGAGTTCAAGTTCAGGTTCTTTGAATGAACCTTTTTTCCACCTACGGATGCGGATTGAAAAAAATGATGATGATATAACGATTTAGAACAAAGAGTCGATGATCAGTGTGAAAGCGGTTAGGTTAGAGACTCGATGATTTATTTGGTCTGGAGATGTGACAAGCGTGGTTGAAAACGTCAGGAGGAAAAGTCTAAGACATTGTTCATAAACTCTCCTCTCCATTGACAGACCAAAATGCTACAGTGATATCTAGGTAGAAGTCGAACGATAGTTTCCATCCCATCAAAAACTGTCAGATAAATGCAATACAACCTTCCTTCTTCTTTGTCGTTCGTCAATATCCGTGCATTGATCAAATAACCTTGAATAGTCCTTACGCCCCCGCAAAGCAGGCGGTGATACGACCCCCCTTGTCCTGTTCGAGACTTGATGAGCAGATGAGGAAAAGGTTTCTATTTGTTTAATGGATAATTATGGCTTCTCCGTGTCGATTTAATGGCTAATCAACAGCCGAGATGGCCTGGACGTGACGAGGTCGTATCTGGTGGAACGCACACGCCCCCAAATTATCATCATCAATAAGAGGCTGAGACTGGAGGATGACAAGACAAGACAAGAAAGACAATGCATTACATGCGAACTGCTCCTGAGCCTGTAATTAACTGAGAAACCCCTATTTTGAGATACAAACAATAGCGAATTCACCTCATCAAAGTACATTCGAGTGATCATGAACCTATTTTTTTCTTGGTGTAGATCTCGTTATCAAGTCTCTATTTCGCCAAATTTCCACTCATTTACCCAGCCATGGCTCGGCAGCGCCTATCATCATGTACTGTACGGATACTGACTGTAGGTATCAACCAACATGCCCAAGCGAAAAGGGGCGCTGAGTGGGCGGATGACATCAATTTTAATTTACTTCAACTTTGAATCCCGGTTCCATTGTTTTAATTGAATGATGATACATGCTTCTCTCTCCCTCTAGACTTTCTCTCCTGTGATTTGAAACGAGAGCATCTGCATTTGTCGCGTGCTTCATTAGTTGCCATAAAGAAGACACATTTTTAAGAGAGACAGGGCTATAAAACGTCATTTCATTAATCGAATCAATTCAAAAGGCACGCGCCCTCTTGACAAGACTAGGATCGAGTGAAATTTAATGCTGGTTCCACTTCCTCTTCCTCTTTTGTTCCTTGCTCTCATGCCCGATCTTGATGATTGCACTGACCAAGACTCTCCGCTTTTTGGCTGGGATGAAGTGATTCTCGTGAAGTCATCACGGCTATGAACTTGGACTAGGGTGATAAACTGAGACATGTCATGGGGCACTTACACCCGACATTTGTACCGCCTAAGAAAGAGTAAAGATCTCCCGTGACTTGTAGATGTGTATGTGATTTGGCTATGGTCTTCTGTTTCATATGTCGTCTGGATGTTAAACATTACACAAGACTGAGTGAGGGTTTGGTTTAGGGTAGACGTGATGATGATGATGTGGTATAATGACCAGGCATTCATGATGCTCCCTCATCTCATCCCCCACTATCCATATACGGCTCGAACCGAGACTCGGTCATTCCGATGTGATGCATCAAAAGGCTTAATCCATGTTCATATGTCGTTTCAGTAAGTAACTTTACGTTTACGAGAAAGGACTGTTTCTTACTCTGCTGTGCTTCTTTGTGTCTATCAGACGCTCACCAAGGTGCAGCATCCACAGGTAAACATCGTAGTAACAAAATGGAAACCACAAAAATCAGTCTCAACACTAATGGTCACTCATCTCGCGACACCGCTGTGATATCACAACGACTTTGAGAATTCAGCAAAAATGTCAAAAGAACAAGTTCACTTGCCCCGTACTGGAATCGAACCAGTGATCTTATCATTACTAGTGATACGCTTTACCACTGAGCCAACGGGGCTTGCTTGCGAGCTTGTTAGAGGACGAGCTTCAAATTGGGAACTTGAAGATGGAGAGAGGCCAGTGGAATTTGGTGATTATAGGATGAACCAGATAATAGTCATGACAGTGACCATTGGATGTAAGTCAAGGGTGGAAGTGAGGTCTTAAAAGTTCGAAGCCAACGTGCAGAGCGGATAACTCTACTGTGTTCTCTAAACTCAGAGTATTTGTATTTACGATAACTTTAGAATTTTCTACCAGGTTCATGTTGATTTTCAATGTCGACATGGAAGTATGTTTCCATCCTATCAAATGGGCCAATGCCACGACTAATCCGAACTGACTCAGACGGTTCGTCCTATCCACGGAGCTTAATGCAAGCAGAAGATGTTAAATTCCCCAATGGACATGAGATACAGACACTTGTTGATTCTGCAGGTAGATAGCTTCTCAATATTGTTCATCACCTTACAAACGAGCGCACTCAGACAATGAATCATTCTCCAGTTCGAACATGAACAAACAGACGAAGTAAAGTAGTTAGTTATGCCCCCCCTCGGGTTCCTCTATTCACTCCGTTTGAAGCCGAATGTTCAGTGCTATCTGCAAACTGGTTGCCACTGTCACTGCAATGTTGCTGCATACAAACGCCGTAGCAATTATACCTTCACTTCTGTTTACCATGTTACGTCCTGCCAATCTCGACTCTTCTTCTAGCAGAACAAATACTATTCCCGAAACATCCAGAACTATACAATCGTCTAGATTTTGACCAGAAAGAAACCTTGCTAAGCTCTATTCCATCAGCCTACAGAAGTGAGTTCTCTAGACCCATGCCGCCATAATGAACAAATTGCCTAACCAGATACAACAGAGGAGAACATACAACAAAAACACTTTACACAATACGACTATAAGAGAGAACCTTGGACCCCCCCTGTCCGGAACCATCACCAGCAACAACAATGAACAACCCTGCTATCGGGGCCCTCGAAACCCCTCAACCTGCTCGATCTCTCCCTGCCGGCTTCTCTCGAGATGCTGGAGCCGGCTTCATGCTTGGTGGCCTCGGGGGTATCGTTGGCTTTGTTATCTCGTACTGTATCGTCTGCTTCATCATGAGCGTCGTTCGAGCTCGACGCCAGCGCAACAGACGCCAGACGGCTATAGAATAAGGATACAGCGTCAAACATCAATTCTTTGCAGTCTGATGATATATATCCAAAATCCAAGCTTGGCTAGTTCTGGCAGGGTGGTATGGGATGAATATGACTGAACGTGACATTACACTGTTAGACGAGAGATAGGTCTATGATCATAGCAGAGTCACAAGATTCAAGAACTTGAAGACCAGACCCGAGTGTCTTTGGAAAGACAGTTTTCGGCAGGATCCAGCATGCCAGAAATACTACTAGGTCATCATCTCACCAACTATTATCGTGGAGATTCATGAATATACAATTATATCAGACTGAAAACATTATATGTTGTAATCAAGGTGACCCCGGAGTCAAGCACCATTCAAGAACTTGTGTGTAAATGGTTTCGAGTCGGAGACCTATGTCAATTCTTTCTACCTACAAGTTCTATATATACACTCCTTCATCTGGAGAAATCAGCCCCGAAGCAACAAATGTGCCGGGCATTAGTAAGTTAACAAAACGCCGAACCGAACTCCAACCATTTAAGGTGTAATATCAGAAGAAACAAGTACCAAATTCCAATTTTCTATCCCTCTCTGGCGTGTTCGCATTTCGTGTATGTTTGACATGCATTTGGTTTCATGAAGCATCATTGGATTTGTTCATCAGCTTTCATCGTGTATCGTTGATGGACTGTATCCATCTCGTTTTCACTCATAGCAGTCATGTTTTCATGAACTCGTCATTTTAGCTGCGGATCGAAGGGGTCTTGCCGCCGCCAAATGCGATCGAAGGAGCAGCGTTAGCCTGGATCTCAGCCCGCTTCTCAGGGTTTTTAGTAGGATCGTTGAGATCATCACCATCGGCACCGGGGTTGGCCATTTCGTACTCAAGAGTCTTGATGAACCAGTAGAAGCAGACAGCAATGAGAGAGCCAATGCCGGGACCAACCCAGTAGATCCAGTGCTCAGAGTCGAAGGTACCGGTGATGACACAAGGACCAAAGCTTCGGGCAGGGTTGAGCGACCCACCAGTGAACTGGACACCGACCATCTCTGCAATGAAAAGAGCCAGGCCGATACCGACGGGAGCGATAAATGTGGCTCGGTGCTTCTCTTTGGCAAGCATGAAGATGGTGAAGACCAACTCAGCAGTGAGAAGAGCCTCGATGAACACACCCTGAACCAGAGATGCACCACCTCCTAGAGTAGTTCGGACGTTGAATGTCTCAGGAAACAAGTACCGTACCATAACTGAGGCAAGCATTGACCCAAGAATCTGAGAGAGGAACAGGCAGATAGCTCTTGTCATGCTAATAGCCTTGACCATCAACATGGCGATAGTGACGGCAGGGTTAAAGAGACCACCGCTGATACGGAAGAAGACCCAGACATTGACCATGAGCGAGAAACCGAAGATGATGGAGATGTAGAGGAGCTTGGAAACGTTGAGACTACCAGTAGACTCTCCTGTGGTAGTCTTACTGTCGGTTTGTGCCTGAATATTGGCAACTTCTGTACCGGCAAAGGCGAAGAAGAGGAACATGGTCGTGCCGATAAGCTCACCAAGACTGGCGACAAAGTGGTTCTTGAAATTCGAGTTCATCCATTGAGTCAAAGGAAGACGCATGATCTCTGATTTCTCCTTGGGACTGAGGTTGCTCCACTCGAGCTTGCCTGTAGAGATGTTGAAGCCGTTGAGGGTAGAAGCACGTCGGTGATGGAAAGGCCGATGAGGGTATCCCATCTCCTCGTCCATCATTCTGCGTCCGCCAGTGGGAGGCATGCGAGGGTCGTCACTGCTGTAGAACTCTTCGTCCGAATCATGAGGGTGCGCTCGACGGCGGTTCATGAATGTAGGAGGTGGGTAAGGGCCTCTTCGAGCAGTATAACGATCATTGCGACCTTCATTGCGCCAGTATCGCTCATAGTCACTCACTGTGGGGTAATCGGCAGCCTGGTCAAAGTCGTAGTCTTCACCACGATAGCGTCGTCGAGACGATTTCATGGAACCTCCAGAGTACTGAAGGGGCTCTCCGCCATCCTGAGAGAAGCGAGCCGTCTTCGGAGTGACAAAGTTACCGGTGCGAGAGCCGGGACGGACTCGACTGGGATCTTGACTGATAACAGGTTGGAGGGGGACTACTGTATCGGCCTCAGAGTTTCTGTTGCTGGCTGGGGGGTTGTCTCCGTGGGTGATGACTGGAGTAAGAGCTGGGTTGGACGGTAGGCTGTCGGCTTCAGGAGAGTTGTCTCGCATGAAGGGAACTCTCTCATTAGAGGAGCCATTGGCTTCAGGAGGATTGAAGGCGGATGCGTTGATAGCAGGTGTACTGCGAGCAGATCGACTTTGTATGGATGAAGACATGTCGGATGGAGAAGAAGAAGAAGAAGTGAGGGTCGTTTCAATAGTAGGCAAAGGATCAAGAGACATCGAATGAAATCAGTTGAAAACCCAGGATGAGCTCTCGTCTTTCACTTTGAGAGATAAGCAGTTGAGATATAAGCAGTTAAGATGATTGAGATTATTATAGATTGATAGCTGACAGAAACAGACGACGAGAGTCGATATTTATGATAAGAAGAGGATCACCTCGTGAGGCTGAAGTCAGGGTCCTCAAGGGTTCACCAAGTGACCCGTCACCCCGACTCGGCCCTGATTCTTGAGGCTATCCTTGCTAATGACATCTTGAGGAAGGCTTTGATGGTGGGTATGTAAGTTGAGCTCTAAAGAAAGCCGAGGCGTCAGCGTGCATCAGAACGAATAGAAGCTGCGAAAGTTGAGATGGGCAGCATGGAAGCCCTGAGTTAGACGAGAAGAAGCAAAGAGGAAGACCCAAAAGCTTGGATCTTGTGAGAGTCAGTGAAGGGACCAGCTTCATGGGAGGACCCTGAAGAGGAGCGAGCCGACGTGGCGCGAGGGAGGCCGGTAGTTAAGTGAAAACGAAAATGACGTAGCGCGAACGGCTGAAGAGCTCAGCGATGGTGACAGCTTGGACCGTTAATCTGGATCGTTGCCAATGAGACGGGAGAGATGAGGCGTTACATTGGGCGATGAACCAGGATGATGGCTGTAGATGAGGCTGGCGATGCGGGCCCACTCGACTCAAGTTGAAGGACTACACGTAGACCGTGCATGCTGAAGGCGTTTCTAGCCAACAACGAGAAGAATTTTCAACTCTACGCAGAGCCATGAGCTTATGTTTCATGTTGAAAGGGTGCGCTAAGGAGTCAAACCAGACGATGTCCTGCATGCCTCACTCTTAGCTGGCACGGTGAGACTCGAAGCGATATGGGTATCCCCGTACAACCTCAGATTCTGAGTGTGAGGAGGGACCCAGGGGCCTTGCCTTAGCTTCAGGTACGACACTGGTCGTTGAACGGTTATAACGGGCATGGTCCAGGCGTTGCAGTGGAGAGACTGGACGGACAACCCGTGAGATTCAATTGATTAAGGAATTGTCGTATTGTTTCAATGTAACAAGATCGAAGATCACAGCGAAGGGTTAATGGTGTTGCGCATTCGTCATCAGGATTAACCTCCCTGCTTGATGTAAGTCAGCGGCGTAGCATGGTTTCCAGCGATCAATACGACCCCGAAGACCGAAGAAGATGGAGGGTACTATATTCATAGGCCCACAATGGTTGAGGTCAAAAGGCCCTTGTAGTTGAGTCAAGAACTGTCAGTGTCAGTGACATTCTGTAGGTGAATGACATGACATGCGTCAGATCTCGGACCAAGATTTTCTGGAAGCTTTTTTAAGCATGAGGCCGGGGTTACAGTGGAGAGGCTGGCTACTGGCTGGTTGGGTTGCAGTGATACAGTAGTTTTGGCGGGGTAGAAGAGGAGGACCCTGTAAGTTGCAACCAGGAAGTTCGGTCGGTAAGAGGCGACTTCGGTTATGATTAGGCTTTGGAGGGTGAAACTAGCTCAATTGAACAACTGATGAGATGTATAGAGGGTGTATCGGATCTGCAGAGTTGTTGCATTGCATTGACTCGTAGCATTAATTCTGCTTATGGCTGAACTGAACTGAAAAGGATGGAGGTGATGATGTTTGAAACAATCAAGGCCGAGGCAAGATGAACAGGGATCAACTTCATCTGAGTTGAGCTAGAGGCCAGACACCCAAAATAGATTCGATAGAGGGCACGTGACAGCGCGTCCAATTGTCCACTCACATCCCATTTTCCAACGACAGCTAGCTACAACCGCGACCGCGCCTAATAATTGACTTTAGATATCAGTGAGCGTCGGCAGCGTTAGCCAGTTCCAAATATCAAGTGATAACTGCCAATCAAGATGGACATCACTCGTGGTTCAAGAAGAGCACGGCATGTAGCTGCCACTCATGCGAACCCAAACACAAATACAAACGCCAGGGCACAGGCAAACAGGGCCTCGAGCCCGAGACCTGTACCATCCGATATAACCTCATCTCCAGTGCCTCAAGTTCCAGCTGCTACTCCAAGCGGCCCTTCTACTAGATTGCATCCGAGTCAAGGCGCTTCTCCTCTTGCTGCTGGTCCAATAGTTACGCCTGACGGTCCTCCAATTCATCGAACACCAGATCAACCTCCTGACCAGAGACGACGTCGAGCGCCTCCTCCTAATCCGTTTCGTCTCTATAGAAGTAAGTACAATTTTTTCTTCAATTAAACCTGCATACTTAGCGTCTCTTTCTGGCAGTGCCATGATCTCATATCGGTTGCCATCTTAAAGTGTTTGCAGCTGTAGTTGGCTGCCATTGGTCATCTGCCACTTATCGACGGCTGCCACCAGTGATTCATTGCCCTCATACTTGCTCGATGGGCCTCTTTTTCTATTATTCGATGCCTCAATGGGAACTAGACTGATGCCTCCATCTCTCTTCTGCTCTTATACCTTCTCTTCTCCTCCTCCTCCTCCTTCTTCTTCTTCTTCATCATCATCATCATCATCAAATCTACACTTGATACTCCTTCGACACATCGTCATCTCTCCCATTATCCCAATTGCACATTCTTTCAACAACTATCTTG
>JAADJF010000034.1:0-58109 GCA_012932015.1 Fusarium acutatum
ACCCCCTCCTCCTCCACCCCCTCCTCACCACGGAGGCAAGCCTCATCACGACAGGCCTGAGCATGGCCATGGTGGTTTCGGTGCTGAAGATCATGAGGGCCACCCCCCTCCACCTGTAAGTCTAATGCTTCAACCAGAAATTGGATTCGTTCCGCTAACTACTTCTCAGCCTCCTCACCATCCCATCATTGTCATCCTTGGAATCGTGACCATTGCTCTCGCTCTTTTCTGTGCTATTGCCATCGCCTACATTCACCGCCGTGTAGCGCGTCTCAGCCCCGAGGCTCGTCGTGCTATCCGCCGGGCATTCCGCCAAACTCGCGACGAGCGTCGTAAGAACTCTGCTCTGAAGGCTGCTTACCGTGCCTTTGTTACCCGATGGATCGAGAACGAGGATGATGAGAAGGAGGCTATGCTCAACGGTGAGCGACGCCGACGATCATCTTCCTGCAGCAGCGTTACCATGGAAGAGGAGATTGCTTCCTTCCGTGAGGCTGCTCAAATGGTTGAGGGCATCGTCGCTGCTGAGGAGGGCCAGCACAGCCATGCTCGTTCTTACAGCTACGCTGCCGGTCCCCCTGTGCCTCCCCGTCCCTCCCACCACACTGTTGCCACAGCATACCCCAGCTTCATGGAGACGGATGAAAACCTTCCTGCCTACGACGACGATGAGCGTGACTCGTCGGTTGTAGCAGATGGATGCCGATACACTCCTGGCAGCTCCGATTATACCCCTTCAAACTCCGGGTCCAATGCCAGCGATGTTCTGGGAGATACCAAGAACTAAATTATACTCAATGACCTTGGGCATGAATGATTTCCTTTGCATATTACTATGATACACCAGATTTCCTTATTTTGAATTTATGCGCATCAGATGTGGGATATTGGGAATTGTATTTACGAACAGCAAACGCTCTCGCTCAATAGAAGCTATAGCAATCTAATACCACAACTTGAAACATGCATCTTTATAATACGCTCTTGTGCCTGATTTATTTTCCTTGTGCTTATCCACGCACGCTCTTGTTTATCACCCGAATATGAACTCTTCGTAATTCTTCGCAATTTTCTTGACTCCTTCATCAAGGTTCCAGCCCTTGACCTCACAAACATGCCGGTACATGTCTTCCAATGCACTGTCCATTTGTTCGCCGGCAATGTGAAGATCACTCTCCACTAGGATGCTGTCGTCAGGCAGGGCCCGTAGTACATCGTCAGTCTTATTCCGGCTAGCATCAGTGCTTAAGTTGACAGCTGTTGACAAAGAGACAAATATCCGAGCTGGGATCGTGTGGTTCAGATACTGCCTTAATACTTCGACACTAGCGCTGAATGAATGTAGGCATATTCGAGGGGGGTACGGCTTCTCACTGCCGTCATCGTCCTCGTCTGAGAAGTCCTCAGCACCCGATGCCACAAGACGCCGCTTGCGTCGTGTTATAATCTCCCGCTCATGGCCCTTCCACGTTGCCGCAAGCGTCTCATACAAGATGCCGTGAGCTTGCACGCCATGCACACTGACAGCTCTGCCAGTTTTTGCAGCAAGACGAAGCTGTGCGGCAAGAACATCACGCTGGTGCTCTATTTTTACCCTATAGGGGCTGAGCTGTCGGCCCTCACGGCCCCCTGGTGTGAGTGTTGAATCTCTCTCGATATGTTTCGATGGCAGCCAAGGTTCTGGTAGACGAAAGGCCTTATCAAGGCCGATCTCGCCAACAAGAGCGTGAGAGTTAGTAAATAGACGGGATTCGGTTGCACTGAGAAATGAGCTTATAGCGACAGGGGAAGGAAGAGAAGCAACAAAGTCTGGTGAGGGCGCTGGTTGTAGAACGGCATTATAATGTGCTTGTTTGGCGGCATTGTCAGTCTCGGACCCGGAGGTGGGCTGAAATGTCGGAGTGTCGGCCGAGTCGTCGTAGAGTAGATGGGAAAACCATGGATGCCAGCCAAAGGAGGGAATAGCACAGGCACCTGTTGTTCCCGAGTTTTCTTGCAAAAGTGATTTGAGATCAGGGTTGGAATGTTTGCTAGCGACATCCGCAACGAGGTCCTGGTCCTGGGCACGTGTTGCCATGATAGTCAAAGCTGCTGCACGCATAGAGGGTATATCGTTTATTGAAGTCATTGTGTCTGTTGGATGGCAGTGGGCGTCGCATATTGGCAGATGCCAGGGGAATGGAGGTTGATCCCCTGCAAGCTCGGGCTTGGACTGCTGAGGCTCATCATGGTTATGGGTGTGAGTGTGTTGACACATGTTGGTGTTGGTACCGTATCTGGTAATGGTAGTGTCTAAGTGGTGTCGAGATAGCGGGGTTATTAGCACTGCAGATGAACTTTACGTGCACAGAAGCACACGAGATTGTTACTCTCAACGGCCAAGGTCTGGAAGGCTTGAGGCTATGAAAGACAAATTTGAGTGATGTCAGCGGGGGAAGCTGATGTGGATCATGATGGGGACAGGCATTATCGAGGCTCGAAGTGGGGTTAACTTATGATGAGATCGGTCGATACAGTATGAACATACCTATCTAATAAGCATTCAGTTAATCTGGGGTAACTTAGTTTTCATCCAGTGAATATAGGAGGTTGAGCTTCTCGTGCGTGAATAGATCTCGTCTGCCTCGGCTTGTAATCACTCATGTGACGTGTGTAGTTGATGTTGGTTACCGACGGGCTTCAGTGGCTGTAAGTTGCTGCCCGGACAGTTTTTAGTACAACCACCGATTCCAGGGTCCTTTTGTGTTGCGGTCGATCCTCACTGGGCGCAGATACTCGGAAGTTTAATGCAGTCAATCAGTTCATTGATATATCAGCATTGTGATAGGGATTTGATACTGCAAGTGCATTGAAAGACTCGTCATGATGTGCAATCATGCCTTATCGTTGTATTCCACCACTGACGTTGCTTTATCTGTACAGTTTGGTAGGTATCATTGACCCTCCTTCTGCCAACATGAAGCTTCCTTCTACCGTTTACTATCACTTGCATCTCTCCCTGGTGCAGGTTCCCCGCACGATCCTTCCCCGTGGCTTGTCGCGTTGCCGTACGACAGTCACCTCAGACACCATAAAAATGGGCAAGTGCGGCATGCAAACCGACCTAAGCCAAGCCAGGCCAAGGCGAGCCACCATTCACATGTGATTGCCTCTTCCAAGTGAAATCCTCTTCACCTTAGACCTCCGTCGCTTTCCTTTACCTTTAGGTAGTCTTCTCCTCTTTTCTTCCCATCTCCCGAGATACATATAATTACGGCTTCTACTTTGCTTCAGCTACAGCTCGATGCAACCCCGTAGAGTCACATTCACCGTACACCGACGCTACATTCTCGCCGGCTCAAGCACCTAATCCCTCCGCGGCGCATCTTTTCTAGCTCCCCGGAAACAATTTATCCTATCACGGCTTTGGGGGATGTCGACGCATATTTCGTCCTAGAGCGGCATTCATCCATTCTATGTACATATCGGTACTCTGCACCAACTCGTCGCCCTCCTCTTGGTTCTCTCTTCTTCCTCTTCCTTGGCATCATTTCATTTCCACATCTTCTTTCTCCTTATAGCCCGTGCCTCCATCTGTAACCACTAATTACATCGTCGACAACCTCCACGCCTCTATACAGACAGCACATTTCGAAGCTGTTGTGGTCATGTGCTGCTAGTCTCGTTCTGTAACACCATCAAGATGGCACTCCTCAACCCTGTATACGCCTTCGTCGTGCCCTTCCTGTTTGTTGTCACGGTTCCTCTTGCTGTCTTCGCTGGTATCACAACTACTATCGCTTTCTCTGTTCTCATCCTCCGAGTTCTGGCTGTGTATCTCGACGTTGCTCTCTCTTTCGTTCCTCATTATTTGGGTGGACGTAAGACTCGCCCTTACCATCCAAATACTTATCATCCTCACCATCAAATCCTCGAACCGACACCTGCAGCGCTCTATACCAATCCTGTACCTGCTTCTCCTGGTTCAGCAGCATTTGAGTCCTCTTTGCGACGGCGTCGACATAGAAGAAGCTCCAGTGCTCTATCCACGGCCGGCACTACCACTCCAATCAGCGAAAAGGGACTTGGCTTACTACCAAGCATTGGTCCAGAGCGAGACTTCGAAGGTGTTGGTGGCTGGCGTCTGGGCGGTGACGATGAAACATGGACTACCATAAACTCACGACTTGAACTTCCCGACAAGCAACACCATGGGCGAAATCATCATCGTTCCCCATCTGGTGGCCCCACGACACCTGGAGAAGGCGGGTATCTTATGATGAAGGGTCGCAACCGAAGCCCCGGAGCAAAACGCTTAGCTTCTCCTAATAGCTCACGTACAAGAACACCTTCTGGCCCACGGATCGCTTTTACGAACAAGTCATTCATTGACAGTTACTTCCCAAGTCTCAAAACTTCTCCAAAGGGACTGAAAAAACTCCCGACCCAGGGTGTCGTCGATGCGTAAGACCGACTCAGACTCTTTGCGCTATCGTGTAAACTATTCTAATGATCTAATGAAATGGTGTGGCAAGGTGGAAAATGGCACAAGGACCAAAAATGCCACAGTTAAATGGTAATATGGGAGTTTCCATTGGCGTTTGAGCGAGAATTTGTCAATTATCTGGATTTATGATGATGCAAAAATAAGATATGAATCACTTTCGAAAGAAAACGACAAGGGCGAATTCCAATCTGCCATTACTCGTATACTGAAATGATATAATGGTAGCAATGTCCTATTCCTGGTATCTGCAACGCCTCCAACACCAACCCAGCGTAAATACATTATCGTGATAGTATTGGCCAGCCAAAAAAGAAGAATTGTCTTCTTAGAGAGTCTGCCAGAAGTAGTTTGCGTAAAAGAATCGCGAGAACTTCTTGTCCATGTTGACAACATGCACGTCCCCTTTGCGATCATTCCGAATAACAGCCTTGGACCACTCACCGTCCCTCTCGTCCCTCTCAATGTCGATGCCTAGGCTTCGATACACCTTGAGCCTCAGAAGCACCTCATCATCCACTGGATCCCTGCGTCGAGCATTAGCTGCCGCATCGCCCTCCACACCCTGAAGCTCCAGCTCGCGAAGACGAGCCTTGAGATCAGCGGCCGTCAGAGCAAGGCGCTCAGCGTCAGTTTCAGCATCAGCGGCAGCTTTGGCGGTACGAAATTTCAGGGTGTCCAGACGTGCGATGTTGGACGCGTGATCCGCTGACGAGTGGGACGCAACGAGGTCGTCATGTCGCGATGTGTGTGTTGCGAGTTGACGAGAGAGCTTCTTCAGTGAGGATTCTGCCTCACGAACTCGAAGGTCGCGAGCTTGTTGTAGTGTTGAAAGTGACTCTGTAACACGGGAGACGGCAAGTTTGTCTGGTGCGATATTGAAGTTTTCGATAGTATGATGAATGAGCTGCGTTTGTTAGCTTAGATAAAAGGGGCTACAGGAGTAAGTACTTACAGTTGCGGGTTCTTCGGAGAGCAACATAATTGCGGCTTATCTCGAGTGCTCGACTCAAATGTGGAAGATTTCGTGTCAATGAGAGCTTTAAAACGCAGTTCCTCTACAGTCTTAAACGGTGATGATGGTAAACTTGGTGTTTTGCCAACGCAGCTCCCTTTTGGGCTAAACACGTTTCCGTCGTCACGACGACAATCAAAGCTTATCTTATCAGCAACCAATTTTCCCCCACCTTATTTAACCGAGCTTTCCCCGTCAACCGCACAGCGTCATCGGGGCCCGCCACAGCCAGGCAAAGGTGAAGCCGAAAAGAGCTACCTCTGAATAACACGTGCAACCTCCATTACGTTACGTTTGCCATTCCACCTCGAAACCCTCTTGATCCTGACCAAGAAAATTAATACAAAGACTCCTATTCCTCCTATACAAAATACACCTTCACGTTCTTTGCCCTCGAGGACTTCTTCTCTCAGAATGGTAACCGAACTACCATGTGAGTTTTAAACTGCATGACGATATTCTAGCTTATACTGATAGCCTCGCTAGATGCTCTCGATGCCGAGACGTTAGTCCTTTGCTTTGAATATACGACGATTTTTATATCCTGACTGACGGCGACAGACCGCTAAATGCCTCTGAGCTTAATGTACTAAAAGCGCAATATGAGCGCGAGGGTGAGATGGTTGGCATCCAGACCAAGTTCAACTACGCCTGGGTAACGATCCTACGTCTTAACCTACGAGCCATCACACTAACTGAATCTCAGGGCCTCGTCAAGTCTAACCAGCGAAACGACCAGCAGCTCGGCGTGCGTCTTCTCTCGGATATCTTCCGCATCTCCCCCGAACGTCGCCGCGAATGTCTCTACTACCTTGCCCTTGGCAACTACAAGCTCGGCAACTACGGCGAAGCGCGTCGGTACAACGACCTCCTTCTTGACAAGGAGCCTGCCAACCTTCAAGCATCCAACCTACGTCAACTGATCGATGACAAGGTTGCCCGCGAGGGGCTGATGGGTGTCGCTATTCTGAGTGGTGTTGGTGTTGCGGCCGGTGTGGTGGGAGCATTCATCCTGAGGAATGCTAGGAAGAGGTAGATGGCGATATTGCCAAGGAGGAAAATGTGTAGGGACATATATTGCATGGGCGGTTTCTGGGACACTTTACTCACTCTTCACTATAACCTCTGGATTGGGCCCTCTTGGAGTCTTGACATTATGAGATATGCTTGCACTACAAAATGAAGCGACCATTATTACATACGTTAACCCATTTTATATAAGTTTATCATTAATCACCCTAATTCCATCACGATATTGAGGTGACAGACAGGACATCGGCTGTTGGAAAGTCACATTCGATGAGGTAGTACAAATTTGCTAGATGTCTTACTACGTGATGATTTTCACATGTGAACGTCACAGACAAATATGTTGGAACAAGAAAGCTAGACAAATAAAACAATGTTAAGGAAACCAAGAACAAGCCAGCTAAGAAACAAACCAAAGAGACGACGCATCACCATCTAGGGAATATCATCTGTCGAGACATAAATGACCATCCTTGTCTCAACAAATGTACGACTAAAATACAACAAGCTGCTGCTCGACAACTTCCTTGGCATCGCCCGTCTGATCCTGTCTAATATCATCCATGACCAAGGCACCGTTAAGCCCGAGGGAAAAGAAAGGGGTATCCGAAGGCAGAATATGTGAGCAGAGCAACAAGGTAATGTAGGCAAAGCACAAGGAGACAGCATGTCACCCTAAAAAATATGGCGAACCAGGTGCGTAAAACATATTAGCATCTAAAACGTCTCTCCCAGCGAGAAGCGCTCAGATTGAAACGCCTTTCGCCAGTTTCCCTGCTGTTCTTCTCTCCAAAAGGTATTCTCATGTGACAGATTAGAGGTGAGACCAACAGGTTCTCAGGTTTGGTTTGACTCAAAGCATGGTCAGAGAAAAACGCTTGCCTGCAACTTGAAGTCATACCGAGACTCCTGCAAAGCCATATAGTCTGCATCTCCCGTCTTGCATGACTATTCTTCATAAATGACTTTTGTTCCGTCTCCGTACGACAATCATTCCATGTGGCATATGTGATGTGATGTGATTAGGAGACAATGTTTTGTTTCTTAATTAAAAAAGGTGAGAGAAAGAGGCGACAAAGAAACGAGAATCGAATACAACGAGGGGCGTCGAGCTGGTATTGTATGGGCATCATGGGTACTCAGACATGGATAACGAAGGAGTGAAAGAATCCGCAAATCGTGAAGAGGTTGGAAGTTTAGCGAAGAGAGAAACCCTTTCGCTTGCCTTCCTTCTCTAGTGGCCGTCCGCTTTCGACGCGCTGCTTCTTGTCCTCGAGCTCCAGTCGTTGGCGGTCGAGTTGCTCCTTCATCTCCTTGTGGCGGGCGTACAGTTCCTCTTCGGATTGCTTGAGCTTGCTCTCCTTCTCTGCCACCTTCTGTTGGAAGACCATCTTCATCTCGGCCTCCATCTTGGCTAGCTTCTGCTCGTGCAGGGCACGCTCCTCCTCCTGCTTGACAGCAGGGTTAACCTCCTTGAAAACGCTGGGGTCTTGCGACACGCCCATGGCGAGCAGCTTGTCGGTACGGTAGTTCTCGTAGAGTTGGTTGTTGGTGTGCTCCTTGAGCTCTTCCATGTGTGTTCGGATGAGCATTTGTCGAAGCTTGACAAAATCGCAGTGCTCCTCGTTATCGACCTCAATGATACCCCAAGGGTAGGCACGACCTCGAATCTTGCGACCATCGGCGCTTGTGATCTCGTTGTTGGCACCAACAACAGCGAAGGGAACCTTGGACATGATCTCGTTGTTCTCAGCGATCGTCTCCTCATCATCAAGCTCGTATCGAGGCCCCTCGAAGATCTGGATACCATGGTGCTTGATATCGGCGAGAATCTTGACTAGTTAGTAATTGAACAAAAGTTGGTAAGCGAGCAACTTACTCGTGACTTGAAGGCAGCAATCTCCTCGTCGGTAAGAGTATCAGCCTTGGCGATGACGGGGATCAGGTTGACCTTGGTATGGAGTCGGCGCATGACCTCAATGTCAAGAGGCTTCAGGGAGTGGCCGGTGGGTTGGATAAAGAAGACACATGCGTGAATACGGTTGTCAACAATGTTCATGCGGTTAACCTTGTTCTCAGCATCCAAGTAAGAGTCGAATCGCTGCTCGATGTTGTCGACGATAGGGCGCCAGGACTCGTCGTTGTTGACGAAATCGCCGAAACCTGGTGTATCGACAACGGTCAGGCGGAGACGAACACCTGCCTCCTCAATGTCGGCACTAATGGACTGGATAGTAACAGTCTTGGGAATAATGTCGAGGCTGGGTCCCTTGCGCTCCTTGGGGGGGTACAGGGAGGTGTTGAACAGAGTGTTGACCAGAGTAGACTTGCCCAAGCCAGACTCACCTAGATTAGTGTCAGTCAAGATCGTTTACATTTCAATCATCTTTGCACATACCAACAACCATCACGTTGAAGTTGAATCCCTTACGAACACTCTTTCGGTGCCATTGGTTAGGTAGGTTGGCAAAACCAACATAGCCAGTAAGCTTTCTTCGGACAATGTTTCTGTTGTCAGCCGGGGGAGGTGGCTGAGATGGAACTACATGACCAGTCAGTACGGGAACAGAAATTCATGTAAAAGATAAACCTACCATTGGCAGGCGAGGCAGAAGGAGCCAACGCCGGAGATTCGCTGCCGGGAGAAGCTATTAAGACACATGTTAGCATCAAATGCAACCACTGATATTGAATGTTATGCTGTCAGAGGTAGAGACACAAGGAGGAGCCTGACTCGATGAATAATCCGAACTCGTGTTGCGAGAATTTCCCCTGGTAGAAGCCTCGACTGTGAGATGGTCGCGATTGTGCTTCACATTAGCCATCTGTTCATCTCCAGCTGGCCCAATTGTTGCAGAATAGACATATAGTTCGTCGAATGACACTGGCTTCATAGGGCTTAATATCGGCGGATCCTGGATATCCACGTCAAGCATACTGCGATAGTGGCATACAGTCGAGGGTCCAGGGGAGGAAGGAGAAGATGGGCTTTTATCGTCTTGGCTCAATGGAAAACTAATAGTTCGCTTGGAATCCCGCGATACCTTTGGCGATGATCCGGCGAGAGGTGCGGTTGCCATGAACATGAGATTTCTATCAAAATGCACGCTGCGAGACCGAGCCTTGACGTGCTGTACCAAGTCGAATGTCATGATCAAGTTTCAGGGGTTGGAAGTGCTGATTCTCAACGAGGAATGCTGTCAGGACGAAAAAGGGGGCTAAGAAGATAGACCCAAGAAATTGTAGATGATTCAGAAACGAATGTCGTCGAGCTTATCGGAAATCGATGGGTTGCATGGGATGAAGTTCAAGATCTTGTCGAGCTCCCGGAGAACAAATCATCCTCGTGGTCGAGTTCGGAGGCTCTTTCCGTGGTCTCTACCTGTCGCTTGTGCCATACGGTCTGGCACACGCGTGCATAAAAAGAAAGAATCATCTTACCCATATTGAATTATCAAGAACGGTCGAGTTGAAAAGGCTCGTAGGAAAGTGCGTGTTTCTAAGTTGAAAGTTGATGGTTAGCTACGTCAGGGGAAAGGCCAGCTAGATAGCTACACGAGCGTGGTGGAGTTGTCTCGAGGGAGAAAACGAGAAGGGCCAAACGATAGCTGACAATCTCCGGGAAACAAGCACAATGTGACGACGAGTGTACAGTCGAAGAGATATCGAGCCGATCGAGGGCGCTCCTTCTCGAAATCGTGGTCGGGTAGTAAGGAGTGGGACGAGGACAGCTACTCACGGAAATACCAGGAGACGCGTGTCAATGAGCGTCGCAACGAGTGAATACGAAGAATAGAAGGCGGCCTCGGGTTTGTCAACACAGGACCTACTCTCACGCACGATAAAAGGCGATCGAGAGAAGAGTAGCAATGATGAGGCTAGAAACGGGGGGTAGGGAAAAAAAAGAGAGAAAGTAAAGTGAAGGAGAAGGATGGGAAATTTTGGAGGTGACAAGCGGACCAAACAAGGAGACGAAATTCTGATGTGCTGTACTGTTCTCCCAGCAGAGCAGCCTTTGGGCAGACAGCCGTGCTGCAGCAAAAGGGGTTTAGACAAGCTAGTCCAAGTTGAGGCCCGTGTGGGTCTCCCAACTTACATGATCCAGGGGCAGGCTCTGGAGATTTAGCGGACAGGGTCGCTGAGAGCCTGCTGTCGAACCTCAAAGGGTGCTGCCTCAGCACTTATGATTGGCTCAAAAGGCACCGGTCCAATTAACGGCGCGGGACAGGGGTCGTTGAATGGTAAGATGGGAGATTGGGGAGGGAGAGCTCTAGCTTCACCTCAAGCAAATTACTGCATCTTGGCTATCGGCATATACGTACCTGTATCATGTCGTAAGCCGCCCTGCGGCCATACACTTGACTCTCGATGCAGCCTCTACTAAGTTAGAGCCTCTATCTGAATCTTGACATCATTTGAATTACCGGTGAGGACCTACAAATGTCTGGATGTGGCCGGACCCCTTGCATCGGTCCATTCCCCAGGCAAGCTTGAAGCTCACCTGAGGTAGGTTGTTTCTAAAAGGGGAATGCTACTCTAAGTACCTGTTCCTAGCTCGCTTGTGCTTCAAGTATCGATAATCATTCTCATGGTGCAAGTTGCCTTAGGTATTGATAGGGGTTATTCTCTCCTATCTGAAAGAATTGTTCGATAGTTAGAGTCGATTGCTTCTTTAATCTCTCCCATGTGTCATTTGTCTTTGATCTACAGTATTTTTTTCCATTTCATGATCATCGGCTCCTTTCTTGCGGCATAGCTCAGAACATTCATAATTGGACTTTATCGGAGACAGATTCCAAGACATACGCAGATCAACCGTTTCTGGAAGAGGTGAGGGTATTTTCTCCCTTCTCTCTCGTGGCCAGAATGCTGGCCTGATATTGGATCACGGGATAACCATGTTCTGAACTATTTATTTGCTCCTCGTCCTACCCGTACCGTGGTCATTTTAGCATTGCCCACTCGCCATCAAGTCCGGTTGCGCCTCAACCGCTCCCACGTCTGTGTTCCTCGTTTATTGGTTTCCTGTCCTCCCCGTCAAAACATCAATCATCCGGTCCATTCAAGCTGTTCTCTCTGTGGGTCCGGGACCAATTACCGTCCACTGTGTTCTAGCTTCTCTTCAGTGACTATATTGGGTGTGCTCCAGCAAGCCAACTTTTTTCATTCACGGAAGGGCTTGACAAAGAATTCTACAGGACTGGCATGTGCAGACACGTGAAACCAATAGGCTTCTACATGCTGATATGCCAATCCTATAACTGTAAGACTGCATAAGGTTTGCAAGAGTTCACTGCATCTGCCCGTAAAACAATTATAATACCCAATGTAGGTATCTTGTGAAAATCATTGAGTATCCTACACGCTACCTCTTTCATACCCTTCTCCTGCATGTACGACATGAGCGTATATACTCGTGCAGTTCAGGTTTTGTATAAAGGGATGCGGAAAGGAGGTACTCCGTAGGCAACGTTGTAATTGCATTCCAGGCAAATGTCCCTGGTCCAAACGAGAAGTCATGTGAAGTAGTGTCAACCTGTGAAACGTTTCGTGTTAAACAAAGATTTCATACAATTACTCTAAAGCAGTGAGTGCATAGAAGCTCTGGCAATATAGTTCAACTTAAGAATATATCGCTACATTTATAATTTCCTATGTCTATTCCAACCGTTTCTAAACTCAGATAATTGCATTCATAATGTCCAAGCGCTTAATAGTTCATATCTGCACAATTGCAACTATATCTGCTGTAGATAAATATATAGTCATTGAGAGCGTACCAATAGCATCAAGCTTATTGTGTTATTGTGAGCTGAGTAGTTTCCGAATAGGCTGGCTAAATATTTGGCTGAGACGTTGCACTTCACAGCCATGGTTCTCTGTGCGTTGTGCATGTGCTTATTCGAGTTCTTCCCCCTCCGAGACTAGGGGCACATCTTATGTGACCACAGGTTACCTGAATTATCTCAGATTACTTGTTTAGTAGAGACCGATAGACACACGGTGCAACAATAGGTTTATATAAGGCTTTAGGTTTGCCTGTGATAACAGACATATCAGTGTAGGGTAGGAGAGCAGGCTTCAAGTTCAACTTATACCGACGAAAGTTGGTAACATCCAATGTTAGGGATCTACCACGTAAGATAACACAGCACTGCAAAGAATAGGCAGAAAAACACAAGACATGTAAACTGTTACTTTTATGAGTAGAACATTGTATCTATAAACCCCACACCATCTTCTAAATGCCAAATAAGCACCGAAACCCTTCGATGCCTGTTTTAATTAAGCTACACGCCACATTTTCGCTTCTAGGAAAGGTATAGTACACTGGTGGGATCAGCTGCTCAGATTTTGACGGCTCAAATTTATAGCATGATCAAATTATCTCAGTCATCTTAAGCGAGGCCAGCCTGCTGGCTCGCAAAGAATCGTTTCGACTCAGCACATCTCTCGCTCTTACACCCAGGGCATCGAAGACCCATCTGCTTCGAGCAAGCCTGACCTGCTGTCAGGTGCGCCTTGGCAATGTCGGCGAGAGCTTGGATAAAGACAGGACTTCCGTTGAGAGACTCAACCCGCTTGACAGTTTCGGGGTGACCACTGTCGCCAATGACTTCTTGATCCAACTCATATAGAGTTTCAATATGGTCGGATGTGAAAGCGATGGGGATGAGCACCAGATCCTTCTGACCCTTGGATATGTAGTGCTCTACACTGTCCGAGGTTTGAGGTCCCAACCAGGCCGACGGGCCGACCTGAGATTGCCAGCAGAGTCGGTAAGGGTTGGAGAAACCGAGGCGCTGCATGACAGCGTAGACGGTGGCCGCAACTTCAGCAGGGTAAGGATCACCTTGATCATGTTAGTATCTGTTACGAATATACGTGACTGAGCAACAAACCTCGGTTAACGACAGACATGGGCAGACTATGCGCAGAGAAGAGCAGCACAACATCCTTTCTTCGCTCCTCAGGGTATTCCGCAAGCTTGGCCTCGATATTTTGGGCAAAAGCCTCGACCAATCCACTGTGGTTAGGCCAACGGTCGATTACACTCCAGGTAATGGTACCGTCACCGGACTCCTTGTTGGTCTTGCCTTCAAGCCGGTGCCTCCACTTCCATAGCTCGTTCAAGCTACTGCCTGTTGTTGAGCACGAGTACTGAGGATATTGTGTGAAGGCGACAGCGCGGCCACCTTTTCCGTTTCCAAAGCCGTCCTTCAACAGCTTCTCGTACATTTCTTCTGTTAATGGGTCCGCGTATCGGAAAGCGACGTAGGGCTTGTGAGGCGCAGTCTCAGGAGAGATCTTGTCCAGGATCTTACACATCTCGGCGTTTTGGTATTCAGACCACTTTCGAATTGGTGATCCTCCACCGATGGCAGAGTATTGCTTGATGATTTTGGGTGTTCGCCGCTTCGAAATCAATGGACCGAGATAATTTTGTAGAGGGCCGAGAGGAATTAGATCGCCGTCGGCCTGTGGTGGTGGTCAATATACATGGTCCGGGGGTCTCGGTGTTTTGTTAATGACTTACAAAAAGGCGGCTCAAAAAGGCGCCAACCTCATCGGTAGTCGAAGGTCCTCCCATGTTGAGGAAGACCATAGCCGTCGGGCCCTTTGATCCAGTAGCATCTTGAGTGACAGGATGGACGGGAGTGGCCAGATAACGCTTCTGAGTAGCGATTTGGGGTAGCGCAAGTCGATGCGAACTGGCCTGTGAAATGCTCTTGCAGAGCTGGCCTCCAGATCTTCGTAAAGCCATTGTCGATGAACTGTCACTGATTTCAAGAGACAAGGCGTGGGAAGGGCAAGAAAATCCAATTTAATGATCAATTGGAAGTGGTGCGAGGTTTGGAATCATAAAACAGCTGAGGGGTGTAAAGAAATCTTATGTTACGTTCATGCAACTAGTGCCGACGGCGATGATGCACGCATCTCCATGGGCTCCGGGATCGCCTCCAACGCATCATATCGGGATTTTGTCCAGGCTTGGCTGCTAGGAGCGACTTACTTTACCCGTAGAGCTTCCGTGGTGCAAGATGTACTACCGAACAAGGCATCACCAACCAATCACGCAATTGGTAATCGCTCAGAACAGTGCACGTGAGTTCGCGACAGGCAGCGCGTCGGACCTTGTCATTAGCTCGCGTTTGCCTAAAGCTATGACCCGCTAGCATGACATCTCTCATCAGCTCTCAAAAGTCAAGCTGACCCTGGGATGAGATTGATCGGTTTTCACTAAAAGCAACAGACATCAATCCCATCAATATGGCTGATAAACAGCCTTGGCGGAAAGAAGACGAAGATGAGGAGGAGCAAGAACTCGATGAGAACGTGAGTTGATCGAACATTGGTACTCACCCCAACTCCATATTGATCCACCCATAGAACTATAAGGCGCAGAAAGATGCCATCTTGCTTGCGATCAATGTCAGCAAGTCTATGTTAGAGCCACCGCCGCCTTCGGATTCCAAAAAGGCAGATCGCGACAGCCCTGTCCAGGCGGCCTTAAAATGCGCCTATCATCTCATGGAGCAACGCATCATTTCTAATCCCAAGGACATGATGGGCATTCTTCTCTTTGGAACGAAGAAATCAAAATTCCAGGACTCTGTAGATGGTCGAAGTGCTCTAGGTTACCCTCATTGTTATCTATTCACTGATCTCGACGTGCCCGCGGCAGAAGATGTGCAGGCCCTCAAAACCCTGGTTGAAGATGGCGAGGACGAAGATGAGGTACTGACACCTTCGGATGAGCCTGTCAGCATGTCGAATGTGCTCTTCTGCGCGAACCAGATCTTCACAACAAAGGCTGCGAACTTTGGCAGTCGTCGTTTGTTTATAGTAACTGACAACGACAATCCCCACGCATCTGACAAACAGGCCAAGTCCGCTGCAGCGGTACGAGCCAAGGATCTGTACGACCTTGGGATCCTGATAGATCTATTCCCTATCACCCGTGGAGACGAGAAATTCGACCTCAATAAGTTTTATGATGTAAGAATCGTTGTAAAGATACCAGGGAACCAACCAGCTAACACGCAAAGGATGTTATCTATCGTGACCCCGTTGGAGAGGCGAACATGACAGAAGTCCGGACATCGAAATCTGGAGACGGATTGACCTTACTCAACTCGCTCATCTCAAATATCAATTCCAAACAAACTGCAAAGAGAGCCCTGTTCTCAAATTTGCCATTCGAGATTGCTCCTGGGCTACGCATCTCAGTGAAGGGGTATAACATTGTTCATCGTCAAACACCAGCACGCACTTGCTACATTTGGCTGAACGGTGAAAAGCCGCAAATTGCTACAAGTGAAACTACGCGAATTGCGGAGGATAGCGCCCGGACCGTTGAAAAAGCAGAGATAAAGAAGGCGTATAAGTTTGGCGGCGAATATGTCTACTTCTCCCCTGACGAACAGAAGTTATTGAAGGATTTTGGATCACCCATCATTCGTATCATTGGCTTCAAACCGCGCAGTTTGCTCCCCGTATGGGCAAGCACAAAGAAGTCTACGTTCATCTTCCCCAGCGAAGAAGATTATGTTGGTTCGACCAGAGTTTTCACAGCACTCTGGCAGAAACTTCTTAAGGATGACAGAATGGGTGTCGCTTGGTGTATCACTCGTGCTAATGCGCAGCCAATGTTGGCCGCCATCATACCGTCTAGAGACCGGTCTGATGATGGCTCGGGAACGCCGTATCTGCCTGCTGGACTTTGGATCTATCCTCTACCATTCCAGGATGACCTGCGCAATATCAGCCCACCAAGTGAAGTGCTGCGAAGTTCCGGAGAACTTACGACGCAGATGCGGACCATCATCCAGCAACTCCAGCTGCCAAAGGCTATGTACGATCCATTGAAATACCCCAACCCCGCGTTGCAGTGGCACTACAGAATCCTTCAGGCTCTTGCTTTGGAGGAAGAGGTACCCGAGAAGGCAGACGATGCAACGGAGCCAAAATACAAAGCCATCAGCAAACGAGCAGGTGGCTACTTGGAAGAATGGTCTGAGTCTCTAGAAGAAGAGTCTGGTAAAGTTGCGAACAAGAAAACGACAAAGCGTGAGACGGACGATGAAGAAATGGAGAGACCAGTGAAGAAATCGAGAGGTTCATCAGAAAAGGCAACTGGTTCTTCCTTCAGTATGGCTCAATTGAAGGCCGCAATCGAAGGTGGGACTATTCAAAAAATGACTGTCGTTCAGCTCAAAGATATACTAGCTACTAAGGGTTTGAGTACTGCCGGACGAAAGGTTGAATTGATCGAGAGAATCGAGGAATGGATAGAGGAAAGTTCATGAGACTGAGGTCGAAGAGCACAATAGAGTACATTATCGGTGCTTTATATGAAGAATGGGCGGCCGGCGGAATGGGCGTTATGCTACTTTGTAGGGGCATTGTTTATCAGGCTGCGAGCACTTGATGATATTGAATCAAAACACTGAGGAGAATTACCCCTCTCATTTGTTTCTTATTGTGACTGTGATTACATTCTTTTTTCTACATGGAGACCTTTGAAGCCTTCGAAGCTTTCGCAATCACTTCCTTTTCATTACATTCACCAAAGCTTCTTTTACTGGGTAGCAACACCACAAGTTGAACGTCCTAACAAACGAATCATAAAAACTGCCAGAGTTCATTTATATTCACTTTGATCTGGGTATCTCTTTGAAATATTCTAACATGCAATATGGCGACTGTAGGCGGGAGGATAGATTCATCCTCTATACTCACACCCCCTTCAGCACCCGTTAGTGGCTCTCAGTGGCGGGGCGCTGAAGTCACGCCCACTAAACGTCAGCTAAACACTCCCCGGCCCCTTACCTCATCTATCAAATCCGTAGCTCCACCATCACACACCGGCACGTTCGTGAGCCCGCAAACGCCAGGACAGCGTCATCCGAACACCCCATCGGCAACACTTGTCACCTCGTCACCTCAGAAGGAGCCGGGCGCTGACGAGTATAACTCAAGGCTATTGCGTTTGGCGCGACGCCGGCCAACTTGCGAGCAACGAAAGAGCATGGTCGATTTCCTCGCAAGCCTTGGTCTTGGCGGCGCGCAGACGTCAAGTAACTCGCAATGCGATTCGGTCGAGGAGCTCCAGCTCAAACTACGAAGCATTCTAGATGCCAAGGCGACACCGACACGGGCCGAACATGTGGCT
Source organism: Fusarium acutatum (assembly GCA_012932015.1). Lineage (NCBI taxonomy): Eukaryota > Fungi > Ascomycota > Sordariomycetes > Hypocreales > Nectriaceae > Fusarium > Fusarium acutatum. The sequence goes on from JAADJF010000034.1 coordinate 17,704, forward strand.
TTGACAATCGAATTGAGAGCCACGGTACGATTTCAGTTGCCTGTGTCCGAATTGGAGAACGGGACACTCGAGAGCCTAAACAACATCGATCCGTCACTGGGAGGAGCGCAATCTGTAGGAATGAATGGCAATCGGGATGAAGGACAGCTATCGCGCGTGGTATTTGCCAATGACACGCTCATGAGTCAACCACAAGACGATCCGACGCTACAACGATCGGTCGCAAAACATATCATTTCAATAATCAGCTCAACCGATGGGAGTACCTGGACCGTTCGAGAGGTGTCGCGTGGTACACAGGGTTGGACTTTTACGTATTTGTGCAAGGGCTCGTATCAGCAATGGAGTCGACAAAATGCAAAGAACCAAACGAAAACAATAGTAGGAGAGTTCAGTCAGAGAGAGCCTGACCCAGTTCTGTATGGTAAGTTCAGAGCGCCATCTAAAATTGCTTTACTGGCTGATAATGAGATAGCTCGGCCTGCTTTTGATTGTCGAGGATCTATTATGATTGTCTTCAATCGTGGTAGTCGCTCTATTACCGTAAAATACGACCATACTCCTGTGCACAAAACAGTTGCAGAGCTGGCCGCCCACTTCAAGCCTGCTCCTCGTCAACTGGGACCAGGCGCGCAGAGACTTCTGGAACAGCAGCAGAAGGCAAAGGAGAAGACGCCGAGGAAATCTAGAGGTGAGAAGAAAGACAAGAAGGGGCGAAAGAAGCGGGATTCTACAGTAAAGGCGCAAGATGAAAATGGCAATCCCCGGAAACGAAAGAAGAAAAATAACGGAGCATCTCAACCAGCGGACTCAGTAGATGGGCCGATGATCCCTCCAGATTATCCTGGGGCACCAGCAATCGATGGGCAAAATCAAGGGGGTCCATCGTATATGAACGGCGGAGAAGCGCCGGGCAATCCTGGGCAGCAAGGATTCAACGATTATCCCCAAGGATCGATGGGGGACGCAACGACGAACGGAACTTCGTCTCAGCAGGCAAACGGCCAGATGGCTTCAGCCGCTTTCCCAGTCAATGTCTCGGCAGCTGAAGCAGCACGTCGAAAAGAGGCAGCCACGACAATGCTCAGCAACGCTGGTGTCGATCCCACCACATTGTCTCCTGAGCAGTTTGGTATCTTCGCCAACCAAGCACCAGAGTTGCAACGCGAGTCATTGAACATGCTTGTCAAATATGGCGCAGAACGCCTCCGCATTGTCCATCCCGGCGACATGGAAGGCTCAACACAGGCAAGCTCTTCAACACAGAGCAGCCAGACAACTTCAACTGGACCTAGAACTACCAAAGAGCTAGTGCCACAGTCAAGTGCTCAGAGCAACGCGAACACAGATACTGAGACAGCAGTAGCTCAGGCTGCTGACGACACTTCCACTCCTAAGCGTAAGAGGAAGAAGATGGGCAAGTCGAGAACAGCCTGTTTCCCATGTAAGGCACGGAAAGCAAAGGTAAATGCCCCTCAAACTAATCAAACGCTGCTGAACTAATAAAATTAGTGCCCAAGGGAGAGACCAATCTGCACCGAATGTGTGGATCATGGGACTGCATGTGAATATGTGCCACAGAAACCAAGAAACAGGGCAACAAAACCCAAGAAGTATGAGGCGATCGTCGTCGATGATGATGATGATGATGACGATGACGATGAGGAGGATGAAGAGGTAGAGCAGCAGGAAGATGCCGAGGGGGAAGGTTCTGAACAGGAAGATGACGAACAACAAGACACTTCACAGGACTATTCATACCCACAGATGAATATTGGAAACATGGTCACCAACACTGATGCAACAACTCAAGATACCCAGTCCACACAGAGCAACTACTATCAGCCTGCTTCCGGGATAGCTCTTCCTCACCCAGACCCTTACTCGACCTGCTCTCAAGCAATGAGCACATCGGTACCGCAGAGAGATAACTACTCTCATAACCTGCCAGAAGTGACACAACCCATGATCCACCCGGCCCCTCCTATCCCAGCTCCTGCTGGTACGATCGCTCCCTCTGAAACAAGGCGATGGACCGCCTTTGGTAGCGGTAGTGTTGGTGGAAGTAGCACCACCAGCAAGGCACGAAGAAGTCTTCCGTCCGAGCCCAGCCAAGCCAATGCGCAAAACATGCCTGCAAACCCACAGCCATCAGACTGGGCTCAAACATCCAACACGACTATGCCTGCAACAACAATAGCATCCGTCTCTCCGCAGATGACATACGACACACGCTCAAGTGGGAGGACTCTACAGAAGCACCAGAGCCTAACGAATGATACTCCCCAACAAGCTGCGGCAGTGCCCAACACGGTCATGCAGCAGGCTCAGGCACGTCAATCGCCCGTCGCTGCCGCAGCCATGATGGCACAGACCCGCAAATCCCCTTATCAACAAGCTGCGGTTCCTCGCACGACTTCTAGAACAAGCCAGCGAAACCAGTCTCGCACACCTGTAACTGACCAGGCACGAGGCTATCAGCCTCCTTCTGACGTGGCTCAGCAGCAGAACACACGAAGCAGCAATCATTATGATACATCACACATGTCCAGTGGTTCTGGCTATAATGACTATGGGCGTTACAGCAGTACTAGCACCAGCAGAAGCCATCAACCACCGACCACCATGAGCACAAGTTACCAGACTACTTCTTCCACTGCAAACCAATGGTCTAATTCTTCGAGTCGAAACGATTGCTCATATGGCACCAACCCATCATATCAAACACCTAATATTTACGCACAGACAACAGCGTCTAAGCCAACGGCGGCATCCCGTCAGAACTTTAACATGCGTTCAAACACACAACAGCATACTCGTGCTAGCAGTGGTTCATACAACCAGCAGCAACAGCAGGGTTACGAATCATACTCTGGATCTACACACCAAAGCCAACAGGCTGAAACATCAAACCAGCAACAGCCGCCTAGCTGGTACTTCCAAAACTCGCACAACCCTTCTGTTCATCCTGGGGGCCAGTCATCTGGCTATAACTATGAGCCATGGTCAGGCGTTTAGGAGCCAAGGTGCTCAATTGTACACAACTAACTATTCCTCTATGGCTTATGAGCGGAGGGGAAATTGCTATGGATGGGTTTAGCGAATCGGTTTATTTAGCGCAATGATCATGGCGTAAACAGTAATTAAGTTAAGGCCATCATATCTGGAGATACCCGGCAATGTCAGACAATCGGGAATCGTAGGTTGTCGCATTTTTTCTTCTTTTCACCTGATGGATGTGATAGTATTCACATAGCTTAAATCATTATTAGGTGCTACTCAGCTGATCATTAACCTTGACTTATGTGTATCCCTCTCAAGTCCCGCCAATTCCATGGTATTTCCATCACATTAATTTCCAGTCATTCGTCCAGTCATACAAAGTATTCCCGTAAGGTATTCAGATAGGTTGTCGGTCTTTGGATGTATGTTGCTTATCTACTCAACATGGTCTGAAATAGCAAACTTGCTGAGGGATCGCAGCTTGCCACCGTAAAAGTATAGTAGCCAAATACCAATGATACCGATAACACTTAGACCACCGAGAAGACTGGTACCCTTAGCAACACCGAGATTGTCGAACAAGGGCTGGGCAAAGAGAACACTGCCACAAGCTAGAGCACTTCGGAAGAAGTCATTCGCTGCAAAGAGACTGGCAGCATACATTGGGTAGCTGAGAGGAATGTACACAAAGATACACTGCATGACAATGAAGACTGTAGCTCCGTATATGGTGATGCCAATGGTGGGCACGATCCAGTGGATAGAGGCTCGAGCTGTCCAGGCAAAGAGGAACAAGCCAATGGTAGGGCCAAGGGCGGCTGGTAGAGCTGGAACAAGACGGCTTTCTTGAATGGGCCAACCACGCTTAGCGATGCGAGGGTCCATGTAGAAGTAGAGGTAGGAGACGTAGAGGCCTACGCCAATCATACAAGAGACGAGAACACAGAGGAAGACGAGACCGATTTGACCAAGGTTCATGTTGTAGTAGACTGGGTAGACACGGGGGAAAACCTCGAAGACTAAGAAGAGTTAGTTATCGAGATGCCAAGGATATGGTGGAGCGAACTTACATGAATAGTAGATACCATAGATAATGGCAGTGTAGACCTGCACGAACAGCACGGCAGGATCCTTGATGGTGATCTCCATAGGCTTGATGAGTGCATCGACAGCAATGGCAGAGACCTTCATATGGCGCTGGTCAATCTCACTCTGTGACATGAAACGTTGGTTCCCAGTGAGCTTTCGAAGACGCTCTGCTCGACGGAGGAGAATGTTGGCACCGCTGGTCTCAGGGAGGAGAAGGAACATGAGGATGAAGATAGGGGCCGAGGCCCAGATACTCTCGTAAAGAGACCATCGCCAGTTCTTTGCGGGGACGGCAAAACCGCTGATCAGAGGACCAAGAGCAGCTGTATATGTTAGCTGAAAGCAAGAGACAGTGAGAGTAAAGGAGACTTACGACCACAATAAGCAGCCGAGACCCAGGCCATCATGGCATAGGGAAGAGCCATGAGACTGTAAATATCTCCCAGTGAAGCGCCACCAGAAGCCAAACAGGGCGAGCCGAAGAAGCCCTGAAGGAATCGAAGAACCATGAGACCGGGGTAGTTATCCACTAGTGCTGTTGGGATAGAGATGATAACAAAGAGAAACATTGTGACAATGTAAACGGGGTTCCGTCCAATGCGAGGAATCTCACTCAGGGGTGAGAAAATCAGAGGGCCAATACCATAGCCCAAGACATATAGTGAAAGACCAAGCGTAGCTTTGAGCTGACTAACTCCAAAAGCGCGCATTACACCTTCAGTTGAGGATGTGTAGATCGCAGAGGATGTATAGACGACGAAGGTGTATAGACAGATGATGAGGGAGACACCTAGGCGGCGATTGTTGGTCCAGTTATGAGGATTCTCGTTATCGTCGCTGAAGTACCAATCGACGAGAATAGAACCATCCTTTGTTCGCTTGGGAACAACAGGGATAGACTTGACCTTCTCGACATCGTGCTCTTCATCGGCCTCGAGTCTGTCAACAGTGTAGGCTTGTGTTTCTTGAGGAGATCGCGAGCGATGGAGTCTCATGGGCTGAGGATCAGCACGTTCGATGTCGTCGTTCTCATCGTTCTTCTCGCTCTTCTCGTTCTTCTCGTTCTTGTCATTCTCGCCCTTGAGCTTGGGATCTTCGTCTGCTGCAACAGTGGATGAGGCCGAGGATGCGAGAGCTGTACCAGTGAGGACTGTGTTGTCATTGGGAGAAGACTCTTCAATAATAGCATCGGGGTTGTTAATCACTGCAACCCAAGACTCTGGGAGCTTGAAGTCGGGCTTTTCTTCTGGGTACTGGAGATATTTGTTGCGAGTGACGAAGCGGATGAGTTGCCCCAAGGGAGCATCTCTGATAAGGTCTGACATATTGATGTATATCTTCTTATCGAGAATACTGTATCAAAAGGGGATAAGAGGAGGTTGTTAAATGGGAAGGGTTCTCTTTAAGCTTATTATGTTAACTGAGATCCGGAGTTCAAATCTCGTGAGGTATGCACTCGTCTTATACTCATATTTTCTCCCACTCGCCTGCTCCTGTGCAAGCTCTTACACCACGGAGCTTAGCAATCCGGAGTTAGTCACCCATCATGCTGTAATGTAATCTCAGTCCTTCCACATGTCTTTGATATGGTCCATACGAGCAAGCATAACTCTGTAAGCCACTTTCGGACTAACATGCCTGACATTATTACCAATCCCTGCTCGGTGCTCGGCCTACTTTATGATCCTAGAGGTGATCAACAAGCTGCAGGTTTTGGAAGAGTCTGGACCTAAGCGGAGTTTAGGGCTGACATTTAGGATTGGAGGGCGATTAGTGTTTATCACCGGGGTGAGGTTTTGCTTATCTGCGTGAGCACTTACACCGTAATACTGTATGCATTTTCACTTAGCCTGTGGATCTGTTGCGAATTGAGTCGGGCTACTTACGTTTTAATTAGTCGAATCTCACGGTCGTTGAATTTGTCTACAGTGAGATTGATGGCCATCTGGGGACTGGACTCATATGTCGTCATTGAGATCCGGATGCTCGGCTGCCTTTTTTCTTAGACTATTGTTGATCTGTGAGCACTAACACGACGAATTGTACATCTTGGCTGCTTACTTTGTCTTTCATCTCTGGATCTCAGCCTATATCTCTTCGGCTCTCTCCCTTACGCATGTCTCTCACCTCAGCGGTAAGCTCCAAGAGCCCGCCAGCTCATAACATGCTCAGCAAATTAAAAAACTAAAACATATCTTGAACCCCAAAGATCAGCACTAATGACCTAGATGGGTGAGACCCTCCGCCATCTGCCGTCAAAAGCTTAGCAATCGTCCCGGGGACGTGGTGCCAAGATCACCCAATCATAAGCTTGAAGGCCCCTGGATTAATCACCCTCGGTGTGACGTCTCCCCGGTCGAGGAGCCTCAATTGTCCTTGAATGCCGAGACTCTGCGGAATATTAATCACGACGGACCAACTCTGAATTAAATATCGTTGCTTTCAAAACGGAAATTGAATATGTGTATACCATTTCATGTGACTCATTGTACTCGTCCTTTTTTCGGCCGAACATTGAAGTCCCTTCTTATATACCCCAACATTATCTGAGTCCTTCACACCATAACAGCCAACAGCTTTCCTGGGGCTGGTAGGACCTTATATCTCACTGACTGAGACCCAAACACCCCAACTACTCAACGGTCGGCGCCCGCTCCCCAGCCTGATAAGAATCATGCTCAAGCTAAAATACAAATACATCGGATAGCCCGGGACCCTGCTTACTGTAATGACATTTCAAGGCCAGACATGAAAGCTCAGAAGTCGCAGTATTATGTTGGTCACGTCATTGACGCTCACGCACAACAGCTGGCCTGCTTGACGATAAGCTCAAATACACACAGTAGCTAGTTGATAGGTTCGACATCGTCCAATGCTGACCCGGAAGTACAACCAGAAACTGGATACGATAATGTAACGTGATAGTCTCTTTCCGGTGCATTCTTGGCCCTAGATTCTGATCCTTGAGCTGATGTCTATTGACTTATGCAACATAGCATCTTATCAACTGCTTGCTCTCTTCTGAATGCGCCGTCGTTGAAGCTCCTTTCGTACCATCATAGCTGGTGCGTCTTGGCCTTGGTCTAATAGGTCGACAATCTTCCACACTCCAGGGTGCTCCGCGTCAAGGGCCAGCTTGATGAATGGCTCAACCCAACTTGCAGACCTCCAGGCAGGGTAATCGGGCGCTGCATTCTTGGCATATTCAATGAACTTGAATGCTAGGTCAAAATCGCCCATCTGTGCGCAGGCTGGGATTATCACGTCAAAGGCAGGGCCCGCTTCGACTTGATCCATCCACGTCTCGGGGACTGTGCCATCATCATTGCCTTGATCGTTTTTAGAATTCTCATTCCCTATTGACACCGGGGTGGTGTCAATCTTGGCAAGTTCGGAATTGTAAGCCACTGCAAGGTCATACTGCGTCTTTGTTTGGCTGGCATGACGAAGAAGAAGTCCAATGTCTGACAATCGGGGACTTTTCCCGGTGAGGAGGTGCATATCATTGAACAAGTGCATAGCAGCTTCTGAAGCTCGGGTTCGAGCCAGAGCCTCGATCGTAACCATGAGGACTTCCTGGGGAACAGGCCCCTCTTTGCGAATGCTTTGAATAGCAGCCTCAGCTTCGCTAATAAGATTGCGGTTCTTGAGTAAAGCCCGTAGAACGGGCATTGTGGTTTCTCGAAGAAGGAGGCGCCCGTTGTTCTGTTGCAGATTCAAAAGTGTAAGCGCACCCGTCACATTCCCGGAATTAGCGAACGCTTCCAGCATAGCATCATTATGCTGCTGGCGAGGCTTGCCATGAATCGCCAGCTTCTGAAGAGCTTGACTGGCGAGTTCAGTGTCACCGTGCCTGGCCCCAGTGGCCAGAACGTTCTCAATAATACCATATGAAGGGCTGTGAACTGGGATATTGACAACATCTCGCCATACGAAAGTTGTTCCTTCATGGTGGAAGCCCTGGCTGAACATGTCCAAGGCCATCAGCTGGATACTTCTGAAAGCATTGTCGGAACCACGAGCAAACTTTCGCTTCTTAAGGATGTGAAGCATTTCGTCAAAGAAACCTTGTCTACCGAACTCGAGAATAAAGATATCATAGACCCAAAGATCCACATGCCCTGGATCTTCTAAAAGCTGGTTGAATTTACTCAAGGCCAATTCAAACTGGCCTTCTCGTAACATCGCCAAGGCAATACTTTGCTTGGCGGGCATCGTGAATTCGAACCAGTGCTGCTCCATTATCTGCACAACTTCTTGTCGCAGGATATAGTCTGGGTGTACACTGAGAGCTTCAAGAGCAAGGTAGCAAATATCCGCAGTAAGCGGCACATTTTGAAAAGTCATGTCGTCCAATAATTTGCGAACTCCTTTGCTAGACCCCTGTGGGTCAGCCATAGCAGTCATCAGGCTCTCATAGATCAAAGCATCGGGGGGATAGTTGCGGTGTTTGAGAAGAAATCTAACGATATTCAGGATTCTTAAATATCTGTTGGTAGGGAGACTAGAATTGCCTTCTTGTCGTGGCATCCGTAACCGCCTGAGGGCGTCAATCATCACCGGTATTGATACGGTCCTCAAGTCTGGCAACACTTTAGCCAGGGCTGGGTTTCGGCCTTCTGGCTTGGTTGGTTGATCAACATGTTGCCCCGTCTCTATACTCTTTTGCTGAGCTTGCCCGTGCTCATATTCTTGAAAAAATGCACTCAATGATCCCGTCTTCTCTCCAGAGTCCGAAGACATGGCCTGGTCAAGTTCATCATGAAATGAACTCAATAAGTTATCATTATCGAGAAAATCTGTGCTTTTTTGGTCCTTGGCGATGTCGGTCCCATATTGGCGATTTTGAACTGTTTTTAGATATAGAGGCCATCGTCCTGGCGCTGCTGAACTCGGGATCCTTAGTGAATGAGGCCTATAAGTTGCTCGGCAAAGACAGCGTCGTAGACCATTATACACCAATCGTGGACAAGTCATTCTCGCCGTACGATTATGTTGCCAATGTCGATGCTGAGAAATGGATTCTGCCGATAATCGAATGAATTCTATACCTTGCATACAACTAAGGCGGCGGCGGGCCTTCAGTAAGGTATTTGTGCAACGACCACTATCGCTAACGGGGCTATGCATTCTACGGGGCGTTAGCCGCTCACAGCCGCTCTCACCTTGGGTCTCACCGAACAGCCGCGCTCCACTGAGCTTGTTCCATTCTCAACGTTCCGTTTCCAGCTCGCGCATCATAAACCACATAGTTACGACGCAACGAATTAGACCATGGTATGTTGGAATTACCCTTGACGCCCGATAGTCACTATTTAGTGCCCTGATCACCTCAGCGCACACTGCTAGCATAGCAATAGTTGACAGCGAATAGCTACCCCTTGGACTACTCAATGCGGCCCAGGGCCACCCCATGCTCGTTGAGCTGAAGAACGGCGAGACGCTCAACGGACATCTGGTTTCGTGCGATACATGGATGAACCTCACACTCAAGGAGGTGGTGCAGACAAGTCCGGTATGCGCCCGCAGTCACGAACGCGATACCTTCCAACAGGATATACTGACGGGCTGAGTACAGGAGGGCGATCGATTTGTCAGGTTACCAGAGGTCTATGTCAAGGGAAACAATGTACGTTTCAACTGTGCCATAGAGTATTTACCTGGAGAGGGAGACTGATGTGCAGCAGATCAAATACCTGAGAGTACCCGACGAGATCATCGACCAGGTCAGCGAATCACAGAAGGGCCAGCAAGGCGGTTTCCGAGGCGGAAGAGGAGGACAGTCAAGGGGAGATCACAGTGGTCGTGGTGATCGCGGACGTGGTCGTGGCGGAAGAGGCCGAGGCCGGGGTCGGGGTCAATGAGATAATTACATGGTTAACGATGATATCTACACCTTGAACCAACGGTCCCAGATTTCACAACACCTCAGGACAAGGCATAGTGGATTCTACGATACCAAAGAGAAGAGGATGACTTCGAAGATCCTCTGGTATCACCGCATGGACATCTCAACTACCAGGTTGGCCGCGGTCCTGTTGGTGGGCTGTAGAAGCTCAGGATGAGCTCTAAACAGCTCTAAACAAGCTGGGAAGAAGAACCCAGTCCATGTGCCAACAATTAATGACATATGTCTTCAAGTCAGCACGAGACAGGTTCCTATTTTTATTGTTGTGCGCGCGCGCGTTTAAGTGCAGTACGTTGGCTAAGCAAGTACTATGTATTGCAAATGATCCATCATAAATCCCAAGCCTAAAAAATTGCGTCCACTCCCATGGATTGAGTATCAACGGACCACAACTCAAGTCCCTGGCCTTAGTTCGTGGTTACAAAGACTGGTTATATTACCCATGGCTATCACAACAAGGGACCGTGAGGAACTGTAAAAATGTCTATTTCATGCGTAAAATTGTTTTACCCAGCGCAGTTTACGCCAAGTTCTATCAACACCATAGGCCCAGTATGAACTGTAGCCGGCAACATATATCATCAAAAGAGTCAGGCATCATATCGAAACATCGTTCATCAAACGTCCATTACAAAGTCCAAAGTAAACCCATACAAACCGTCCTTCTCATTGTATTCACTTAAAAGTTGGCAACAGCCACAGCGATAGCCTGGCTATCAGAGTGTGAGATGGACAGTGTGATATCTTTCACACCGGCCTTCTTGGCGGCGGCGGCAGCCTCACCATGAAGCTGCAAATGTTAGCATCTTGCGTGTTTGACTTGAATAAAAGATGACTTACAGAAACAGTGGGGGCACCGTTCTCTCCCTTGACAATCTCAATATCTTTCATAGCGGCACCAGCGCCTTGACTGGCGACGCCGAGAGACTTGAATACTGCCTCCTTGGCACTCCAACGGCCGGCGAAAGAGCTCTGGGGGCTGGGAGCTTGGCGGCAGTAGGAGATCTCGTTAGCGGTGAAGTTACGCTCGACGAAAGTGTCGTTGTCGATGTTGACAGCGGCAATATCTTCAACATCAACGCCAACCTGGCTGTTCTTGTTTGTGACCTTGAGGGCCAGAGCTTCCATGACTTGCTCAGTCTCTTTAGCCTTGGCTGATGAAACAAGCTTCTCTGACTTCTTCATGAAGTCAGGGGCATACTTAAGCTCAGATGACTTCTTGTCCTCAGAGACACGAGCATCAGGGTTGAGAAGAACCTTGCTGAGCTGGTCATCAGAGTAAGGAGAGTTGTTCTTGGCGACGAACAGCTTGTTGTTGATGAAGCCATCGTGGAAGTATCGGTAGGCCTTCTTCTGGCGAGCATCAACCTTAGCGCAGTATTCGGCGTAGGTCTTCTCATCAAGAGTAGCGAACAGGTACTTGGGGTGGACACCAATGGCCTGAGCACCCTTCTGTCCGAAACCGAAAGAGGTAACGGAGAAGGCCTTGACACCGTCGGTCTGGATGCTGCGGCTGGGGTAGACGATGAGGTCGTACTGCTCCATAACAGGGTCAACGTTGTCCGCATTGCGGTTTCCAGGAACAAGACCGGTGTCGAGGACCTGGAGACAACCGTTCATCATCCAAGCACCAGCAGCACCCTTGGGGTGACCAGTGAGGTACTTCTGGAAGATACCCAAGACAGCGTTGCCCTTCTTGCGACCAAGATGGCGAAGCTGCTGGCAGATGACATTGGACTCGTTCTTATCATTGGCCTTGGTAGAGGTTCCGTGGAACGAGGCAACACCGATGTCGTCGACAGTGAGACCCCATGTGGCGAGGGCACCGCGCAGAGGGGCGATGCTAGGATCGCTCTTCCAGAAGTTGTTGCCCATGCTGCGGAGAAGCTCCTTCTCCTGTCGGGCAGCCTCCTTCTCAATGTGAGCGAAGCGGTCCGCGGCATACTCCTTCTCGTCAAAGGAAGCACCCTGAGCCTTCATAGCATCAATCTCGTCATGAACATACTCAAGCTCAGACTCTTGCCATTGCTTGATAGTCTTCTTGCGACGCTCGATCTGGCGGCGTCGGTAGTTGATGTCGAGAAGAGGAGAAGGGAACTTGCCAGGGTTCTCGCGAGCTGTGGTGAGAACACCCTGGCCTGGAGCGGGAACGGAACGGCCAATCTTGTCAGAAGCAGTGGTGGTCAGGGCAACGATACCGTGGATGGGGACACCCATGTCAAGAGCAAGCTTGGCAGTCATGATGATCTGGATACCGCAACCCTGAGACTCCATGAATCCGTTTCGGGTAGTAGTGGTAGGACGAGACATCTCCTTAGGAGTACGTCCATGGGCAAACTCGTCAACAGTGTTGCTTGTGGCCTTCATGTTGGCGAACTCATAAGAGCCTTCCTCACCAAGATCATCGAAGCCACCGACAAAGCAGACGCGAGCCTTGCCCTCCATGATGGTCTCATAACCGGTGTCAATGGACTCAACAGCGGTAGCACAAGCACCAACAGGAGTCTTGATAGGTCCAGAAGAGGACATCAACAACATGTTAACCCAGGCAGCCATGGTGTTGATGAAAGACTCTTGGAGAATGTCGTTCTGCACTGGCTGGTCGAGGAAGCGAGTGCGGTGCATGTCGCGGAGAGCGGCGGCACCACCCATACCGGAACCAACACAGTTACCAACTTCGGAGACGTGGACGTACTTGTAGAACTCGTAGGGATCGGTGATACCACAAGAAAGGAGAGCCTCGGCAGTAGACACAAGAAGGAACAGTGTGACAGGGTCAACTTGGGAGACGATATCCTCAGGAACACCATATCGCTTGGGGTCCCAGCCAGTGGGGATCTGACCAGCGACGAGACGATCGAAGCGAAGAGCCTTGGGGATCCAGAGAGAGGCACCCTTCCTGAGGCGAATGATGTACTCGCCGCTATCAGGGATCTCGAAGACCTCAACCTTGTCACCGTGCTCACGCTTGAACTCCTCGGCAGTCTCCTTAGAGGCCTCGAAGGGCTCAAGATCCTCCTCAATGACGACCTCGTGAAGCAGCTGCTTCTTGTTGGGGTCGTAGCCCTCGAACAGCTCAGGCTCGATCAGACGAATACCAGAGTGCTCAAGAACATACTTCTCATACTTGGGCTTGACGTCCTTGTCGTCGACGGGCTCACCAGTCTTGGCGTCAACCCAACCGGAGTAAGGCTTACCCTTGATAAGGCCATTGTGGTTCTTGATGAGACCCATGATCCAAGCCATCTCAACGCAACCTTCCAAGGAGAATTCGCCATAGGCCTCCATCTCCCATCGAGTTCGAGAGTTACCCCACGGACCAACTTCAGCGAAACCAGTGACCACGACGACCTTCTCCAGGTCAACCATGCCCTTAAGGTTCTCGTTGAGTGGCTCAATCTCGGTTTTCCAGTCAGGTCGGTTGGGGAAGTCAAGCTTGATGTTGGCACGAGGATCAATTGTCTTCTTCTTGTAGAGAACCTCGGAGGCGGCACCATTAACAATGGTATTCTCAATGGCGCTCTCTTTGGCAACAGCGCGGCGAACCTCGCTAGTCTCCATGATATCCTTGCGGAGCTTGGTCATGGTCTCGTTCAGGTTAGGAATGAACTGCAGACCACCGTTGAGGTCAGCAAAGACAGGCTCATTCTGGCACAGATCAACCAGAGTGGGAGACATGAGACCAAGAAGGTTGAAAGCCATCTCCTGCTGAGAGAAAGTGCGGACGCCGAAAGCCTCAACGCCCTCGGCAACGATGTTGTTACCAGACATGAGACCAGTTCCTCGGGTCCAGCCAATGACCGCACCGCAAATGGTGAGGTAGTTGGCCCAGCTCTCGGAGTGCCATCTGTTGAAGAGAGTCTCGAGGCCAAGCTTGGACTCGGAGTAAAGACCGTCATTACCAAAGGTGCCGTGGTTGGGAGAAAGGGGCAGAACAACCTGAGCAGGTCGGGTCTCGAAGCCACGTTCAGTCTTTTGGGCCTTGACGCATCCGAGGAGACGAACAAGATTGGTAAGCATGATACGATGGGCAAGCTCAGACTTGGAATCAATGCTATCAATCTCACGACCATTCTCGGGAATAGCAGCGAAAGGAACGATGAAGTCGAGATCCCAGCCAAGACCCTCCTTGGTATCGTAGATGTACTCCACGAGGGCCTCAACATCTTGCTTGCTACCCTGATTGAAGGGAACAACGACAATCTGGGAGCCGCGAGAGCCATAGCGGGTGTACATGGCCTGGTAGTACTCGGTAACCTCGCGGGAGAAGCGGCTGGTGGTGACAATGACCTTAGCGCCACCGCTGATGAGACCCTGAAGGACCTCGGCACCGATGGAACCGGCACCAGCGCCAGTCATGAGAACGTGCTTGTCCTGGAAGGTGACACCAGACTTGGCAGCATCCTCAAGGCAGTTGAGGTACACGCCGGTAAGCTTCTTGCTGTAGTCCCAGCCATGGAGACCCTTCTTCTTGAGGTGAAGGAAGGGAATGGTCTCGACCTTACCCTTGCTCTGGCTGTTCTTCAGAACCTTTCGGCCCTTGTTGTCCTTGGGAAGGATCTGGCTCTCGTTCATGGCAAGCGAGCGAAGGACCTCGCCATAAAGGCTCTTGATCTCAAGCTGAGAAGTCTTGGACAGCTTGTGCTGCTGCTTGATGAGTCTGTAGATGCGAGAAAGATCGCTCTGGACCTTGGTGCGGTTGCCGTACTCAGAGATCTTGCCGCCCTCAGCCATTTGCTGGACATAATGCTCGAGCTTGCGACAGCTGGCACGCGGGACTTCCTCGTAGTTGAGGTTACCCCGGGCGTCAACTGTTGTCCTAGGTCCGGTAGGGAGGGAAACATCCTTGTACACAGGGGCGACATCAAGAACATCCTTGCAGTTCTCAAGAAGCTGCTGTCCGAGCTCCTGAGCAAGCTTGTAAGTCTCACCTCGCTCAGTGGGGCAGTTGTCGATATGGTACTGCATGAAGTCGAGGAGCTTTGGGTTGGATCGGTTCATGAGACGAATGCACTGGCTAACAATCTCACGATCAACAGCCTGGAGACGACCGAAGATAATATCGAAGTACATGCTGAGAGCGTCCTGGCGAGCCCAGTTCCATGATGAATCGTAGGTTCGAGCCTTGAGGGGAGTGAAGACAGGCTCGATACCAGAGGCATAGAAGTCACCATGCTCGGCAGTCCAGAGATCAAGCTGGGCTTGCAAAACCTTCTCGGATTTCTGGGAGTTGAGGTGAGCCTTCTCACCCTCACGGAGGTCGATCTTGAGGTATCGAGCGAGAAGCTCTAATTGTTGCTTGAAGAGGGCACGCTGGTCCTTGGTGAGGGCATCAATAGCAGCAGGATCCATCATCATGCCGCCGCTAGAGCCGCCAGCGGGGCCAGCCGCAGTAGCTGTAGACAGACTGATGCCGGCATTGGTGGCATACTTGTTGGCGACGCTGTCAAAGAAGGCCTTAGCATCGCCCTCAGAGCCTAGTCGCGCAGGAGGCTCCATTGTGAGGGCGAGAAGCAGAGCACCATCTTGTCGGCCAGGTCCAAGACCCCATCGACTCTCGAGATATTTTCGGGCGGCTGTGATATTGAAACCACCAGGCATCTTGGAGGAGATAAGTCGAGCAATCAAGGACAGCGATTGCTTGCCTAGGTTGCCATCGAAAGTGGCTTGCATGGATGCACCAAGCTCATCGAGTGGTGTGTCTTCGGGCTTCTCAGGGGTGGAACCGAATTCCTTTCCAAGATCACCAAGGATCTCGTTCTGAAGAGTGGATTTGCCTGTGCAGGAAAGATCGTTAATAATATCTCAATTGGTCCGAACTCAGTCTGACTTACCACCGACAAGGTCCTTGATGGCCTTGCTGAGAGGAACCTCGAGGAGAGGCTTCTTGAGCTTTTGCGCAATGAGGGCGCGAACAATGTCGACAGCCTGTACAGGCTCATCGGCAACCTGGGCGACAGGACCTGAACTGGGAGCGGGTGCAGCTGCAGCAGCGGGAGCAGCGGCAGCGGCCGCAGGAGCTGCAGGGGCATCACTAGAGGAAGCAGCCGCAGGCTCAGGCTCCTCTTCCACAGGATCAACATCATAGTAGATCTCCTTAGCATCCTTGTTATAGCAGAGGATATTTCGTTGAACGGACTTGGCGGCATCGTAGGCTTCGTACTTGGACTTCAAGGTTCGCTTAGCCATGACACCAAGAGTATCGGCAGGACCAATTTCCACGACTCGCTCAGCGGTCCTCTCACCGAGGAACACATCTTGAGTCTCAATCCATCTAACAGGAGAAGCAAACTGGTATGCGAGCAATTCAACGAGCAGCGTGTGAGCAAGCTCTTGCTCAACTTCGGGACGCATTTTTGGCGGTATTAGGTCGTGAGAGGATTTGAAAGAAGGGGTATCTCGAAAAGCGCGAACTGGCTATTGGCAACCTAGAATTGGTGCAAGACGATGGTCGAATTGACGGTGAATATACTAGGGGCCCGCTTAACCCCAACGTAAAGAGAAGATGGAACCGTCGTAATGAACTCCCAAGCTGAAGGCAGCTGGTGGGGAGATGGAAAGAAGGGGAGGAGGAGGGGAAGGAGAATGAGAAGGATGATGGAGGCAGAAGAAAGTGGCCGGAGAGTCTATGAATATGAAGGCCAAAGGTGAAAATCCGTTCTGCCTACCAGCGAAAAGCAATGGGAGGAATTAGAGAAGAGACAGAGCTGAAGGATCAGGCCAAAAACATTCAATGGGATGCGGATGGCCCGTACGAATAGGTAATCACGACTGTAACCGACTTGCGAGGGAGCAGCCGATTGTTGAACGACTGGCCCACCAAAAAGTCGTCGAGTGAAAAAAAAAATTGGGGGAAGCTCTAGGCCACACCCCTGCCTGTTCTCTCCTTGCCCCCCCCCCCCTCCACCGGGCAATTGGCGTCTTGTACAGTACCTGTTGGAAGAGCAGATGTCGGTACATCGAGACCCTTACAGGGCGCCCTGTACGCTCGATCCCATTATAGCACGGTTGAGTATCCGGTACTTTCTCTTGAATGGAACATTGGAACATCCCCGAGCCACACATGGCGGCGGGTCCTTGGCGTGCAGCCCGCTCCTCAACCATATTCCAGCGCTATGCCTATCCTAGTATGGTTGAACACCGTAGGCGTGCACCAGCCAGGGGCGTCCAGGGGAGCATCTTCCCCAGAAACCGACCTTTTGGGGCACCATCAACATCGATGAACTGAGATGGAGATAACTGGTTTTGCTGGCTATCTTCTCTGCGGCTTTGCCTTCATGAGCCACTGATAGCTCGGCCGAGCGGCTTGCTTATGTTGCATTCTCGATTCTGTTGTCTACTGGTTGACAATTAAGTTCTCGGCCCAGCAACGATAAGAATAGGCTCCATCTCGGAATATCAAAGGCAAGGTGACGACAGACATCTCACGGGCTATCAATATTGACCCCAGGGGTCTAAGGCTATGACAGATGGTCCTTGCTACCAGTCAGAGCTCGTACGAATAAGCGAGAATAGTGAAGGTTGAGTGGTCCAGGTAAGATATAATTCATTGAAGCTGGATAGGGTACTATGTTAGGTTTTCCCCCATGAACCTTAGGAAGGCTTTTACTAGAGTTATGGAGTGCCATATAATTCAAAGTCTTGAAGATGTAATATTGATTCTGATGATGGTGATGAACTCGTCAAAATTTCGAAGATGCCAGGCAGCAACTCCCAGTGGTTCCATTTGTCAATGTAATTTCACGTCTTTCTCGACTGCCATCCTAGGTATCCGGCTCAATGTACTCGGTTAGGTACCGATACATTTCAACGTCGCGTCTACTCGTTTGTCCGTCGGTTTCCGCAAATCCGAACTCCTCTTGTATACAACAATTTGTCGAGACGTTGAGCTGCCATTCCATGCTTACTGTCTGTCTCTAATAAGCCATCGTTGGATAATAGAGTTAGGTTGACTTGCTGAAACGTTCGTTGTCTAAGTCACTGTGATGTTTGCGGCTCTTACCTACACCTCTCAGAAACCGCTGCGGATAGCCACAACCGTTGGTGCATGGAAACCGAAACGAGATCTACAGACGCCATGCCGCCCAGGGATAAGGGTCAAGGAGTCAAGGAAGGTCACATAACAATTCTCTCGCTCCTCAATTGCACACGTCCCATTTCCAGTAACTCACCGAAACGAGCCGACTCGAGGTCACACATCGCAAAAGGTACTCTACCTGAGTTTTCTTTCCTCTTCTTGGTACTTTACGCGTAAGAGACTTGGATAGTGATCAATATAGCCTGACCCCACCATGAGCCGGAGGTCGATGCTTGACAGAGAATGTGGGGGGCCGAATCATTGTTGGTAGGGGAAGTTGGGGATGTGAGTGAGGCGTTGACCAGGCGGTGGAGGGAGGCACAAAATTTCTCTCATGAGTCGGCGAACATAGGTAGGATGGAGTCATGAGTTCTCATGATGGTGTGCACTGTTAGGTTTGGGATCAGTTCAGGATTAAGGATCAAGAATTGCTACCCATGCCATTCAAACTATGTCTGTTCAGTGTCACTGGAGGCCTATAACAGCTCATGTTGAATCAATCCCCATCTGAAAGCTGTTTGCTGAGATTGGAAGTGGACGTTGATGCTTGTCTTTCAAAGTGGAGTGGAGCCACACGGGAGGCCCACGAAACTCCCGAGCTGAGTAGATGTACAGTACTTTCAAATCAGTGCTCACTGACACTGGGCTAGAAAAGCCTGGGCGATGGACAGACGTGAAAAATAGCCACTGATTCATGATGGTTCCCTAAGCCTGAACGGCCGGATGATTATTTGCAGATTGTTAGTTAGTAGTGAGATCAGCTCTTAGGTACTAAGTTAGAAAGAAATCTATCAATTTTTAATGGCCACCCCGAAGACGAATTTTCTGTTCGATACTGCATAGTCCCGGGTAGGCGGCGATTGTGTGAATGTTCTCAGCATACCCGAAATGCCGAAATTATTGGTAGCAAGATAGTTGAGGAGAATTGATTGAGGTATGACGAAATACCTTGCAGAAAATCCGACTTTTAAGATTGCTGGGGGATAATGATGACAACTCAATCATTCGATGGCTTGGTACAGTTGCATATAGCTGTCGGAGATAGATAGGAACTCACTCGCATGAGGAATTGAGTTAAGTTGCGTGCAACCCGTCCAACAAGCTTGGCCACACCGTGGCAATGATAGTGCGATCAAAGTTAAGGATCAGATCCAGATCAGTAGGATCAGACTACTGGTCTGCAGGGAGGATCCTGTTGTTCCGAAGCGGACGAATTGACTTCCCATCAAAATCCAGCATCAGCCTTCCGCCCACCCGCTTGCTGCAACCATAGCTCAACAGCAGCCTCACAGGCGCACCACGAACAAACAAATGCTCCAGTATGGTTCCAGAATGCTGTTCCAGCCCTCCAAATCGAATCCTTGGAGAACAGTGGCTGGGAGTAATTTTGCCCGAAGTCACCCGGCCCTCTCTCTAGAGGCAGAAGCAATGGGTTGTTGCCAGTGGAAATGCGGTATACAAGTACCGGTACCTTGGCCAGGACCCTTCACCTTCGTTGACCTTCTTCCCAACCCAAACCCTGCAAATGATGGTCCCCTTGTCCCTCTTTGGCAAGGAGCGTCATGCCGCAAGGGGCGTGTCTGATGTCGTGGGGTCCCAGCGGATCAAGCGAACCGCCAATGCGGTGCATGCCAATGGCTATCACAGTCTCACAACGGCGGGAGGTGGATGCGCTTCTTCACTAAGATAGCCCGGATTGTGGAGGGGGAGCAAAATGTTGCCTTCCTACAGTGCACCTCGTAGAAAAAACAATGCCAGGATACGTACCCCTCCATATCCCCAACAGAACTGAAATTTTGGCCTGTTACTCCAGTCCATTGAGGCGGCCCCTCCAAGACTCCCGGTGCTTCAACCACACACCCTCGACAACTCAATCCAATCCAATCCCTAGTCGGCTACCGGTACAAGCTCGATTTTTCTCGTCTTGACTTATACCGTGGCCGGGACCATTTCTGAATCCCTCTTAGACCTCTTCTTCCGACTCTTCCTTCTTGAGATTGTCCATCTTCATCTTCCTCTTCCATCATCATCCTCATTTCCTTCTTCCTTCCTCCCTACATCCCCTTTGCGCCTGGCTGGTGTTGTCTTGTCTTGTGCCGCGCTGCGCTCCACCGACTCTAAAGCTATTCTCTACTAATTTCTAACCCCTCCCACCTTTCAGGGGACCAGCCAGCCTTCACGCAAATCAGGACCGCCGGTTTCTTCTCACCAGCGTCCTTGGGGAAAGCATCAGATCTTATTTCTGGTGTGTTACGACTTGAATTGATAGGTTTGTGACCATTGAACCCCCCGAGAAGGGTCTCAACCGCCAATTGCAAACTAACCATTCGCTTTTGCTCGCCACTGCAGATTTCTTCGATACCCTTCACTCATCATGTACGGCGCCGGTCAAGGCCCTCAAACGGGCATTTCCACCCCCAGATCTAGCGCTTCTCTTCGGCCGTTGACTCTCTCCCACGGCTCTCTCGAGACCTCTTTTCTCATTCCCACCAACCTCCATTTCCACGCCTCTCAGTTGAAAGACAAGTTTGTCGCTACTCTTCCCGAAGCCACCGACGAGCTTGCCCAGGATGACGAGCCATCATCCGTTCCCGACCTGGTCGCCAGATACCTTGGCCTCATTGCTCATGAGGTTGATGAGGGTGAAGATGATGAGCAAGGCTCCTACGAGGAGGTCCTGAAGCTTGTTCTCAACGAGTTCGAGCGCAATTTCCTCCGTGGCAATGAAGCTCACGCCATTGCTGCCAGTTTACCTGGCATCGAGTCTAAGAAGCTCGACTTCATCCGCAGCTACTACACCGCTCGTGCTGTGTGCAACCGACCGATCAAGCCCCACGCTTCAGCCCTTTTCCGAGCAGCTGAGGATGGTGACGCCGAAATCTACACAATTTTCGGCGGTCAGGGTAATATTGAGGAGTATTTTGAGGAATTGCGAGAGATCTTCAAGACGTACTCAAGCTTTGTCGGTGATCTTATCACCCGCTCAGCTGAGCTGCTCCAGACTCTCTCTAAGAACCCCAAAGCCGAGAAGATGTTCCCTAAGGGTCTTGATATCATGAACTGGCTTCATCACCAGGACTCTACTCCCGATGTCGATTATCTCATTTCGGCACCTGTCAGTTTCCCTCTTATTGGCCTCGTCCAGCTTGCCCACTATGAGGTGACATGTAAGGTTCTTGGTGTGCATCCTGGTATGCTGCGCGAGAGAATCACTGGTTCCACTGGCCACTCCCAAGGTATTGTCATGGCCGCTGCAACTGCCGCTGCCGACTCTTGGGACTCGTGGAGAGACATCACCAGCTCTGTCCTTACCATGCTTTTCTGGATCGGAACACGAAGCCAGCAGGCATTCCCCATCACCTCCATGACCCCTACCATGCTTCGCGAGTCACAGGAGCACGGCGAGGGTGCACCCACTCCTATGCTTAGCATTCGAGATCTTCCTCAGGCTGAGGTTCAGAAGCACATCGATGCTACTAACCACTACCTTCCCGAGGACCGTCACATCAGCATCTCTCTCATTAACAGCCCACGAAACTTGGTGGTCACAGGACCCCCCACCTCCCTTTACGGTCTCAACGCTCAGCTGCGCAAGGTCAAGGCCCCTGTTGGCCTGGACCAGAACCGTATTCCCTACACAGAGCGAAAGGTTCGCTTCGCCAACCGATTCCTGCCCATTACCGCACCTTTCCACAGCAAGTACCTCGCCGAGGCTACCGCCATGATTGATGAGGATCTCAAGGATATCTCAATTGACTCCAGTGATCTCGGAATTGCCGTGTTCGATACCAACACTGGTAAAGATCTCCGAGAAGAGGTCAAGGGCAACATTGTTCCCGCCCTTGTCCGTTTGATCACTCGCGACCCCGTCAACTGGGAGAAGGCTACTGTCTTCCCCGATGCCACCCACATTCTTGATTTCGGCCCTGGTGGTGTTTCCGGTCTCGGCGTACTGACCAGCCGAAACAAGGAGGGTACTGGCGTTCGTGTCATCTTGGCTGGTACTGTCGATGGTGGCATGAACGACCTCGGCTACAAGGCTGAGCTCTTCGATAGAGATGAGGAAAATGCCGTCAAATATGCCATTGACTGGGTTAAGGAGTTTGGCCCCAAGCTTGTCACCAACAAGAGTGGCCGAACATACCTCGATACCAAGATGAGCCGTCTCCTTGGTCTCCCTCCCATCGTCGTTGCTGGTATGACTCCCGCTACCGTCCCCTGGGATTTCGTCGCCGCTACCATGAACGCTGGATACCACATCGAACTTGCTGGCGGTGGTTACTTCATTGGCCCCATGATGACCGATGCTATTACCAAGATCGAGAAGGCCATCCCTGCTGGTCGTGGTATTTCCGTCAACCTGATCTATGTCAACCCTCGTGCTATGGCCTGGCAGATCCCCTTGATCGGCAAGCTTCGATCTGAGGGTGTCCCTATTGAGGGTCTTACCATTGGTGCTGGTGTTCCCTCTATCGAGGTCGCCCAGGAGTACATCGAGACCCTTGGCCTCAAGCACATCAGCTTCAAGCCCGGTTCCGTCGATGCCATCCAGGCTGTCATCAATATCGCCAAGGCCAACCCCCATTTCCCTGTCATGCTTCAGTGGACTGGTGGCCGTGGTGGTGGTCATCACTCTTTCGAGGATTTCCACCAGCCTATCCTCCAGATGTACGGCCGTATCCGACGACAGGAGAACATTATTCTTGTTGCTGGTAGTGGTTTCGGTGGTGCTGATGACACCTACCCCTACATCACTGGTGACTGGGCCAAGAAATACGGTTATCCTCCCATGCCCTTCGATGGTTGCTTGTTCGGTAGCCGCATGATGGTTGCCAAGGAGGCTCATACCAGCAAGGCGGCCAAGGAGGCTATCGTCGCCGCACCTGGTCTTGAGGACAGCGAGTGGGAGCAGACCTACAAGGGACCGGCTGGTGGTGTTCTCACTGTTCGATCTGAGATGGGTGAGCCTATCCACAAGCTTGCCACTCGTGGAGTTCGCTTCTGGGCTGAGATGGACCAGAAGATCTTCAGTCTCCCCAAGGAGAAGCGAGTTGCCGAGCTCAACAAGAACAAGGACTACATCATCAAGAAGCTGAACGACGACTGCCAGAAGGTCTGGTTTGGTCGCAACAAGGAGGGCAAGGCCTGTGACCTTGACGACATGACATATGCTGATGTTCTCCGTCGTCTTGTCGAGCTCCTCTACGTCAAGCACCAGTCTCGCTGGATTGACCGCTCCTACACTGTTCTCGTCGGTGACTACATTCACCGTCTTGAGGAGCGTTTGACCACCACCCCTGGCAAAGCCTCTCTTCTCCAGAGCTACTCCGAGCTCAACGAGCCTTTTGAGGTGATTGACCGCATCCTCGCTGCCTACCCTGATGCCGAGACCCAGATCATCAACGCCCAGGATGTTCAGCACTTCCTTATCATGTGCATGCGACCCACTCAGAAGCCTGTCACTTTCATCCCTGTCTTTGACGACAACTTCGAGTTCTACTTCAAGAAGGACTCCCTGTGGCAATCTGAGGATCTCGATGCCGTCGTTGGCCAGGATGTTGGCCGAACCTGCATCCTTCAGGGGCCTGCCGCTGCCAAGTTCTCCACTGAGATTGATCAACCCATCAAGTCTATCCTTGATGGCATCCACGAATCTCATGTTGAGTACCTTACCCGGGATCTTTACAACAACAACAAGGCTACCATCCCTTACATCGAGTACTTTGGTGGTAAGCTCGTTGACCCCGAGATGCCCCTTGATGTCGAGGGCTTGACTGTCAGCTACGATACCTACAAGAACACCTACCGCTTGTCGTCGTCTGCCGCTGCCACTCTCCCTGAGCTCGACTCATGGCTATCTTTGCTTGCTGGACCCAACCGCAACTGGCGCCATGCTCTGCTCATGGCTGATGTTGTTGCTCAAGGCCAGAAGTTCCAGACCAACCCTATCCGACGCATCTTTGCTCCTTCTCGTGGTCTGTTTGTTGAGATCTCTTATCCCAACGATCCTTCCAAGACCACCATTGTTGTTCGTGAGCAGCCTCGTCACAACCAGTACATCGACGTCATCGAGGTTAAGCTCGTCGGCGAGAACAAGATCCAGGTCAACATGATCAAGGAGACCACTGCTCTCGGTAAGCCTGCTGCTCTGCCTCTGGAGTTCACCTACCACCCCGAGGCTGGATACTCTCCTATCCGTGAGGTCATGGAGGGCCGCAACGACCGCATCAAGGAGTTTTACTGGAAGGCGTGGTTCGGCGAGGAGCCTCTCGACCTCGACGCTGATGTTACTGCTAAGTTCGATGGTGGCAAGACTACCATCACTGGCGAGGCTATCAACGACTTCGTGCACGCTGTTGGCAACCACGGAGAGGCTTTTGTCGACCGACCTGGTAAGACTGTCTATGCTCCCATGGACTTTGCCATTGTTATCGGCTGGAAGGCCATTACCAAGCCTATCTTCCCTCGCACCATTGATGGTGACCTCCTGAAGCTTGTCCATCTCTCCAACCAGTTCCGCATGATCCCCGGCGCCGAGCCTCTCAAGAAGGGAGACGAGGTCTCCACCACTGCCCAGATCAACGCTGTCATCAACCAGGAGGCTGGCAAGATGGTTGAGGTTTGTGGTACTCTCGTCCGTGATGGCAAGCCTGTCATGGAGGTCACCTCCCAATTCTTGTACCGTGGTACCTACACCGACTATGAGAACACCTTCCAACGAAAGGTTGAGACTCCTATCCAGCTTCATTTGGCCACTACTCGGGATGTTGCTATCCTTCGATCCAAGCAGTGGTTCTCCGTCGACGAGCTTCCTCAGAACATCGACTTGCTTGGCCAGACTCTGACTTTCCGTCTCCAAAGCTTGGTTCGCTACAAGAACAAGGCTGTCTTCAGCAGCATCGAGACCCGTGGCCAGGTTCTGCTTGAGCTCCCCACTAAGGAGATCATCCAGGTCGGCAGCGTCGACTATGAGACCGGAGAGTCTCATGGTAACCCCGTTGTTGATTACCTTGAGCGCAACGGCCAACCTATTGACCAGCCCATCAACTTTGAGAACCCCATCCCCCTTAGCGGCAAGTCTCCTCTCGTTCTCCGAGCCCCTGCTTCCAACGAGAATTACGCTCGTGTGTCCGGTGACTACAACCCCATCCACGTCTCTCGTGTATTCTCCAGCTATGCCAACCTTCCTGGTACCATCACCCATGGCATGTACTCTAGTGCATCCGTGCGAAGCCTGATCGAGACCTGGGCCGCCGAGAACAACATTGGCCGTGTTCGAAGCTTCCACGCCTCGCTTGTTGGCATGGTTCTGCCAAATGATGAGCTCGAGGTTAAGCTTCAACACACTGGCATGGTCTCTGGCCGCAAGATCATCAAGGTTGAGGTCCGCAACAAGGAGACCGAGGACAAGGTTCTTGAGGGTGAGGCCGAGGTTGAACAGCCTGTGACTGCCTATGTCTTCACTGGACAGGGTTCTCAGGAACAGGGTATGGGTATGGAGTTGTACGCCAGCAGTCCCGTTGCCAAGGAGGTCTGGGATCGCGCCGACAAGTACCTCCTCGACGCCTATGGTAAGTTACATGAATCGGTACTATCAATGTGTATCTGCTAATATATCCCAGGTTTCTCCATAACCAACATTGTCAAGAACAACCCTAAGGAGCTCACCATTCACTTCGGTGGTCCCCGTGGTAAGGCTATCCGCCAGAACTACATTGCGATGACTTTCGAGACCGTGGCTGCGGATGGTAGCATCAAGTCCGAGAAGATTTTCAAGGAGATTGATGAGACCACTACCTCATACACCTACCGCTCCCCTACTGGTCTTCTCTCGGCCACCCAGTTCACTCAGCCTGCCCTTACCTTGATGGAGAAGGCCAGCTTTGAGGACATGAAGGCCAAGGGACTTGTGCCAAACAACAGCACCTTCGCTGGTCACTCTCTCGGTGAATACTCGGCCCTTGCTGCCCTTGCCGAGGTCATGCCAATTGAGAGTTTGGTGTCCGTTGTGTTCTACCGTGGTCTCACCATGCAGGTTGCCGTCGAGCGTGACGCTGCTGGCCGATCCAACTACTCCATGTGCGCTGTTAACCCCAGCCGCATCAGCAAGACCTTCAACGAAGCCGCTCTCCAGTTCGTTGTTGACAACATTGCTGAGGAGACTGGCTGGCTCCTTGAGATTGTCAACTACAACATTGCCAATATGCAGTATGTTTGCGCTGGTGATCTCCGTGCGCTCGACACTCTTGCTGGTGTGACCAACTTCATCAAGATCCAGAAGATTGATATCGAAGAGGTCAAGGACAACATCGAGGAGGTTAAGGGACATCTCCGCGAGATCATCCGCGGCTGTGCCGAGAAGACTCTTGCCAAGCCCACACCTCTTGAGCTGGAGCGTGGCTTCGCTACCATTCCTCTCCGTGGTATTGATGTGCCCTTCCACTCGACCTTCCTTCGATCTGGTGTCAAGCCTTTCCGATCTTTCTTGCTCAAGAAGATCAACAAGACATCCATCGACCCCTCCAAGTTGGTTGGAAAGTATATTCCCAACGTGACGGCCAAGCCGTTCGCGCTGACCAAGGAGTACTTCGAGGATGTGTACAAGCTGACCAACTCGCCAAAGATTGGTGCCGTGTTGGCCAACTGGGAGAAGTATAACCAGGATGAGATCGCTACCAACGGTGTTGAGGGTAGCGACAGCTCCAGCGGCGAGTATGAAGGCTCTGGCCGTGCTGCTTGAGCGAGTTAGAAAACAAAAGAGAAAGGGAAATATAATAAAAAAGAAGAAAAGGGACCATGCAGAGAGAGACATGACGTAACGGAAGGTTAGAGATGGATGGATGATCACGAAGAGAGTTTACAGATTCCCGGCCGGATTGTTATCCTGGCATGAGTATATTACGATGTATCTTGTTATCTTTTAGCTAGAGGGGCGTTTGTTTTTGCTACAAGTTTAGAGAATTTTGAATGTTTGATGATGACATTTGGTTCATGAATCGAATAACGTATATCGTCCTGTGAAAGCTGGGGATGTGCAGGTAGTCTTGTGATGTTGGTTCGCTCCCGGTGCTGTCGTACAAGTGAAGCTTGTGTAGGAAATAATTGACGAGAAAACGAAATACCTGAAATTGATTGGTATGCCTCGGCTCGGCGATTGTACCACTCCTACCTTTGGATCCCACTGGATCCGAGCGGTAGCGGTCGGCTGCCGGCGACGGCCGGAGACGGACAAGTGGTGGAGATGGCCTATCAAGGGAATCAAGTCCGCTTTGGTCGCTAACAATATCGCAAACATAGATAAGTTTACGTGTTCATTCATATATAATGTCCAAAGGGGAAGGGTTTTAGACTCGTTCTCCTTGTTCTCGGGGTTTCTCTTTTCTTTCGGCTCTGTTCGCTATTACATCATCCCCACTTGGCGTCTTACCTCCTATTGTTCAACAACACAGCGAACACTTGAGAGGTTAAGATATAGAGGAATCTACAATGGCGGGCTTAAAGAAACAAGTCTTTGTGGGGACTTTCATATCCAGCAAAAGTCCCAAAGAGCTTGACTATCAGCATGATACGATTGTATGTGTTGATGGAGAGGGTAGAATTGTCAAGGTTGATACAGAGGGCGGCAGTACCGAGCAGATTGGAAAGAGACTACGTGAAACTCTGAACTGGGAGCTCAGCGACGTAGATGTTCACATTGCGAAGCCCGGGCAGTTCTTCTTCCCTGGTTTTGTTGGTGAGTGCTACAGCCCTCGCTTTCCAAGAAAGACACTGACAGAAACGCCAGACTCGCATGTGCATGCATCTCAATACCCCAATGTGGGAATCTTTGGAAAGACCACTCTCCTAGACTGGTTGGAAAAATACACATTTCCTCTAGAGTCAAGTCTAAAGGACTTGAGCAAGGCAAAGCGAGTATATGGCTCATGTGTTCGACGGACATTATCCCATGGAACGACAACAGCGGCTTACTATGCTACCATCGATGTAGCAGCAACAAACCTTCTCGCTGATCTCTGCTTAGAGATAGGACAACGAGCTCTTGTTGGACGCGTGTGTATGGACAACCCTGACATGTGCCCGAGCTATTATCGCGATGAGAGTGTCGAAGAGGGTCTTGAGAAAACGAAACAGACGATTCGACATGTTCAAAAAATCGACCCTGAGTTTAAACTTGTATCGCCGGTGCTGACACCACGATTTGCACCAACTTGCTCCAGCGATTCGATGAAGGGACTGGCGAAGATCCAAAAGGAACTGGATCTTCCTGTCCAGACACACGTTTCAGAGAACGAAGGAGAAGTCGAACTTGTCGCAAAGCTGTTTCCGGAGTCGGAGTCGTATACGCAATTGTACGATGATTGCGGTCTTCTTACCGCCCGGACGATTCTTGCGCACGCGATTCACTTGACCGAAGCGGAAGCGAAGCTGATTGCACAGCGGGGAAGTAAAATCTCACATTGTCCTTGCAGCAACAGTTCACTCACAAGCGGTTCTGCACGCGTGCGATGGCTTTGGGACAAGGGGATTACAGTTGGCCTCGGAACAGACATGAGCGGCGGCTACAGCCCTTCCATTCTCGAAGCAGCACGTCAAGCAGCCCTTGTGAGTCGACACGTCGCGATGGGAATGGATGAGGAAAAGGAACGGAGCAAGTTGACGGTCGAAGAGGTGCTGTATCTTGCAACTCGCGGTGGTGCAGAAGTTGTTGGACTGGCTGATAGAATCGGTGGCTTCGAGGAGGGAATGGAGTGGGATGCTCAGTTGATCGGACTAGGAAGTGTTGATGAGAATGGCCTGGCGGAGGATGACGGGAATGTGAATGTTTTCGGGTGGGAAACTTGGGAGGAGAAGATTGCGAAGTGGCTGTTTAATGGAGATGACAGGAATGTCAAGAGGGTTTGGGTCAGAGGGAGAACAGTTCATGTGAGATAGGGAGAGGACAAGGAGATGAGCCGAGACAATCTGCCTATGTTGTTTCAGACACTATAACGAACACTGACACCAATGCTATTTGTCGGTACAGCAGCAGAGCAGTACGATCTCTGTCTGTCCTCATGATCACCAGCGTCAATGTTTCACTTGATTTCATGCTCATTCAGCCCCAATACGCCATGACTTAACAAAAAGAAGTGTGCTACGAAACCATGATACGATTGTTACTCTGCGCTTTTCTCTGTCACTTCATCACTTCATCACTGACAGTACATGTCACTACTGACTTTTTGTGTAATAGCTTTAACTAACTGTGCGTATTGATATAACTCCTGCCTAGCAATCTGAGGCATCACACTTTCTGCGAAGAAAACACGACAGATCCGATTCCCATGTGAAGCCTTGGCTTCACTGATATATCCTCCATACTCGCACAAAAATTAGCAACCATCCTCCTCCGGTATGGTTCATAGCCCTCATATAATAGCCGAGACTCCTTCTCCAATGACAGACACCCGTAACCGGGAGACCTCGATGTGACTTTCATTCCGAGACTGCATCAGTCCCCTATCGCGGGGCTTCTCACTTCAGCCCTGAGTCTTCCCAACGGTTTGACAGATTTTCAAAATTGATCCTTTTCATCGTCGGAAGGGAACAAGTCATAATTAGCTTTGAAGAGACTTTGGTTGCCCTCGCTTGTGAAAGAGTTCTCATAGGTCAGGTATTTGTCGTTTGCGAAGTCGCGAGCCCGAGGAGTGATGATCTGTTGGCTGGCACTAGGAGGCCGTCCGCCAAAGGCGTAACGGTCTGTGTGATCGATGTGGTCAAGTCTAGCGCGTGCAAGAATGGCTGGGTTGAAGGTGTTGTTTGGGGTGGGGTTTGCAACTCTAGGGAGATCGGCTCCGGTGATCTCACCTCTAATGGTCTCGGGCTTCTTGACGTTACGGCCATTGCTCTTGCTGGCCCTGCTAGGCTTAGTGGCCTTGGTGACTCTATTGGGCTTCTGTTTGTTCGTGGCGTTGCCATTGCCCTGAGGATTAGTGCTGTTAGAGGCATTGTCCTGGATCAAATTGTTGTAGGGGGCGGCACCGTAAATACCGTTCTTGATAGGGAGATTGCCCTCGGGTCCGTATTTGACAGAGGTATTGTCTTGAAAATTGATATCAAAAGAGGCATTGTTCTGAGTACCGCTGTCGATAGAGGCATTACTGAAAATGCTGGTGTCAAAACCGGCGTCGCCCTGAACACTGTAGTCGAGGGAGGTGCTGCACTGAGTGCAGTCGTCGAGAGCGGTGATTCTTTGAAAACCATTGGTGGTGATGTTAATGTTCTGCATATCATCGGTAGCAAAGAGAGTGTCCTGGGGCTTGCTCTGCATAAACCCATTATTCTGAGGCCCCAAGCTGAGGAAGTCATTGCTTTGAGGGTTAAAGTCGTCCAAGGCATCACCCTGGAATTCATTATCCATCACAGTCCCGCCAGGGACCCAGTTCTGCATATTGTTGTTCTGCATATTGTTGTTCAGCATGTTGTTGTCCTGCAAGTCGTAGTTGTTGAGAGGAGCCTCTTGAAAGTCCATAGACATATTAGGGGTGTTGTCGGTCTGAGCGTATGGCTGATAGGCCCAGTTGTTTGGAGGAAGTGAACTGTTGTTCATGGCGAGTGCACTAACCATGTTGTCAGTGTTCAGAGCGTCTTCATCCATTGTCAGAGCGTTTCCATCTATAGTATTGCTGGGAGCCATAGAAATGTTGCTGTTGTTGATAGGATTGCCAACATCCATAGTATTGTTGACATCAGTGGTGTTGACAAATTCGATTGCGCCTCCAGCATCGGCACTTTCACCGATATTGGCTGTAGACTCAACTGGAACGCCATTGATGTTGATGGGGCCACTTGTGTTGGCATGGATACTGTCGTTTTGGTTGTCGTTGATCGGAGTAGGGGCTTCGGCCGTGTCACCAGTCATCACACCAGCAGCGGTAGTGGTGTCGACATGGATTACATCGTCAGGAAAGATCATATTAACGAATTCCTTGAGATCCATCTCAGGGAGTTCCTGACCCTGAGACTGTGCTTCCTGTCGTTCACGATCTTTAGCCTCGATGGCAGCAATGATTGCTTGAACCTCTTTCTCCTTCTTCGCGGTGTCCAGTTTCGACAGTCGCTAGACACAACATGTTAGTAAGTTCCTAGGATGTCAGAATCGTAAGCACTGTATGTGACTCACTGCATTTTCTGTATTTCGAGCTGAATGTTCTGAACCTTTGATTCCCTTAATGTACTCCGATTGAGCTTTTTCGGCCTGGCACACTTTTTCATCCATATCTTTCAACATTTTCTTCTTGTGTACCTCGGAGATGGCATCCCATTCTCCAGCGTTGGCGCCAAGGGAGACAGCCTTGAGGCGCCACCAGTTCATTTGGATTTGTAACTTGCTAATGAGTATCTTGAGGTTTTTCTCTTTTTCTTCCCGTCTCTCACGGGTTCCCTTTGCAGCTAAGTTGTTGCGGCCAAGATCGACCTGCTTCTGTTTGTTGAGAATAATCTCGTTCCTTTGTTTTAGGACTTTATCCAGACGAGCGTCTTTAACTCCGGGTGGCATCAAGTAGGTACTACCAACAAATTCCTTGGGAGGCTGTTTAGGAAGCGCAGAGGGCGGGGGGATGGGAATATTGTGAGGCTGAATCTGATTCTTGAGCTCGGCCTCAATCATCTTGAAGCGACCATCAACATCATCCTTGGGAAGAGCAGGATCGGGACCCAAGCCAACTTGGCTGAGCTGAACACCCCCGACGTGTATTGTGTGAGCCCGAGGGTCCATAGAGTTAGCGTCATACTCCGCCTGAAGCTGGGGGTCAATAGGAAGGTCAATGGCTGTCTGTTGATTATCCGCGCCCATCTCAGAAGATGGGCCGCCGGACAGATTCACAAGAGCTTGAAGGCTTGCAGATACTGGATCTGTCTCTTGTTCAGGCGCAGTTGGGTTAGCAGCACCCTGGTTTTCAGCAGCTTGTCGAGCAGCAGCAGCATGGAGTCTCTGGTGTTCGACGACAGCCAGGTTGATAATTCCCTGGACAACAAACGGTTTAAGAGTGCCTTCTTTTCCGTATCTGTCTCTGTGGAATTGCTTGAACGCTTCAGAGAAACCAGGAACCTCCCACCATGCACCAGGGATGGGATCAGTACGGGGTGCCTGGAACTGAAGTTGTTGAGCCGGCTGGTGTGGCGGTAGATCGATCGTCGAAGCAGGTGCTTGAGTCCCAGATTGAGGAGACTGAGATGCTTGTAGAGTGATTGTAGAAGGAGATGCTTCGATCTCAAGTTGAGTAGGCCGAGATACCTGTAGGGCAACCGTGGAAGGGGGTGCTTGGATCTGGGGTTGAGCAGGCTGAGATACCTGCAGAGCGGGTTTCTTGGTAGCAGGGCCTTCCTGGGAAGTTGAGGGCTCGACACTGTCGATAGATCGCTTCAGAGACTTTCTCGGCTGCCTGGCCTTCTGAGAAGGGAGTGCTTCGGTCTGAGATTGTTGAGCCTGCTGAGATGCCTGTAGAGCGACTGTAGAAGGAAGTGCTTGGATCTGGGGTTGAGCAGGCTGAGACACTTGCAGAGCGGGCTTCTTGGTCGCAGGACCTTCTCGGGAAGCTGAGGGATCAACACTGTCGATAGATCGCTTCAGGGATTTTCTCAGTTGTCTGGCCTTCTGAGAAGGGGGTGCTTCGGTTTGAGGTTGATGAACCTGTTGGGGTCCCTGTGCAATAGACAGTTGAGATGTTGAAGCTTGTTCTTGAGCCTTCTTAGGCTGTCTTCTGGGCTTTTTAGCAGAGGCCGCTCCCGTCTGAGGTTGTTGAGACTGTTCAGTGACTGGTACAGTAGGTAGCTGGAGAGTAGTTGATGTCTGAGCTGCTTGGGATCCAGCAGCCTGTGGGAAGCTGGTACCAAAAGCTCGAAGAGATGCAATAGCTTCTTCTGCAGACCCAGGTGACAGTTGTACTTGAGACAACAGGCGTGCAGGTTGAAGAGGCTTCAAGGGAAGTCCTTCAGACATGGTGTCTTCGGGACGCGAAACCGCGTGGGGAATAAATAGAATGGTGTTATAATGAGAATGTGATTCTGTGATCAGTGTATCGTGTAGTGATTAAGGGTAGATGTGACGTGCGGCAGTGAATAGCTGCACAATTCGTGGGTGGGAGATATGGTAGTGCAGTGATGTTCTGATGTAGTTCAAAGGGATGAAATCGCAAAGCAGGAGATGCTCGTGATTGGAAGAGAGATCAAAAGAAGATGATCCAAACCGTAGATGTGTGTTGTGGTAAAAAAGAAGTTTGGATTTGTGAGAGTGATGTTGTGATGGGAGAAGATGAGAGAGGAGAAAGGAAGAGATGGGGGAATGAAGTGGGTGGAGCAACCAAGAAGGCAGAGCAGCAAACGCAGTGAAGCGGACCTCGAACTGCCAGTGCCAGTATAAATAGCGAGTTATGCAGTCGAGACAAGCCAGTGAGTTCCCTACGTGAAAATCTTGCAGCGGCATAGGGGCATTATGAGCTAATGCACTTGGTCACTGCGAGGTATGGTCCGCCTATGACAGTGGAGGCACGCGTAGACAGACATTTTAGAGGTAGCAGACGTGCCTGAAGACGTGATCAAGAAAAGAAAAGGTCACGGGAAGAGCAACAGGTTATATCCCATCTGATGCAATGGAAGCCATATGCTGCATTTTTGTTTGGCAGCCCACGTGAGCATATACCATACGTCTTTTGACAACATTCTCTAAATAAGTGACCCTGAGCATGCTCTACTATGTATCTATATCGAATATATAATATTTTACAAGTGATGCATGTCTATGAAGCTATATCATCGAGTGTCTGGCGGACCCTATGCGTTGAAGTCGAGAGTGGAGATTCATATCCTGGCACTGCAGAGCCTCTATCCCCCACATCAAGTTGACACGCATGGAAATAAACGGCCAATCGCCTGAGTGAAGAAAACACATGACGTGGTTACTCGCGAGGGTGCACGAGGCGTAACATGCCAGGAAAACAATACCAGCAAGAATGCACTCTGATAGTTGTTTATATATTTCAAGCTCTTAATGTTATTGTAGAAATATGGAAAAGAACAATTTTTGGTGAGTCATTCGTTATTATTTCTTTTGTTGATGTCTTAATTCCTCTTGGTGGTTTACCCCCCAACTCGCCAACTCACCCCATTATCAGCATTCACTAGTGTCCAAGCTTCCAAAATCCAACCCGGAGGACCTATTATATCGTGTCTTCATCGTCAGTGTTTTTTTTGGAGTCGTACCGATGGTCCCGCTTCATCACAGCTAACTCGTATCATGGTTCGTCTCGTAGGCAGTGGCGGTATCGATGGTACACGTCAAAACAGCTCGCTGAGTCATTGAACTATCAGGACAAAAACAAGATAGGAACAATGTCACACCATCTAGGTACGTCGGGATGCATTTTCGAAAGTGCTGGATTGTCCTGTGTTGATGGGCGTAAATAGGGGTTATGGTTGGCGTTGGCCATCAGCAGTGCCATTGGTGATGCACCTACATTAACATGAAGGAGAAAAAAGTCTGGGACCAACCAAGAGGACGAAATAGTCCGAGTCAGTCTACTGAGATGAACATGTTCGCTCGTTAGGTCGTTGTCTTACTGAACATACTTGCTCACAACCCCCCTTCACTTTACATTCGCGCCCTTTGTTTGAACATCACCCAGCACTCACTCACATACAACCAGCATTGATCTTATTGCTAATCTCTTCCTTTGCCAGTTATTCTACCATCATCGATCGCGAACCATCCCGAGAAAGACACGATTAGTCAAGAACTGAAAAAGATTAATAGGAATTGAATTTCCACATGCCAAATGACTTGGCTTTTCGACAACACATCGCTGTCCGCTTCATGGTATCTAAAAGCACCGTGCCGCTCCCATACTCAAGTCATGTTTCGAGTCCATCAAGGCCGTTATCCACCCGAAAGAGAGTGTCCCAATACGCCGCCGCGAATACGTTGCCCCCTTTTTCCAATCCCTATGGCTTGCTTGCCGTTATCTTGACCCAGAGCCCTGCTCACAATGCCAATCCTGTTCCGTCCTTTGTCCATCGATAAACCGCCAAAAGCTCCCTTCGCCGTTGTTGCTGCTCTCCCAGATCCTCAGGTACACGACCTCGAACCTGAGCAAGAGCGCTACGCATAACTTTGCTGAATTTTCGCTATCCATTGTTAGTATTTGCGCTGAGACCTCGATTTCTAGAGAAGGACTTACCTGATATTCTGTGCTTAGAGTGACAACACATGCTTCGTGAGCCCGCACGATTGTCTCGCATGCTTTTGCAACACTTGGCGATGCCTCCGACTGCAGCTTATCCGCAATAAGCAGCAACAAGAACGACCCTTGAAGAAGATATATACCGAAGAAGAACGGCATGAATTCGAGTCCAGGATCGAATTCAAGAATCTGGTTGATCGCTTCAGCCGCAGCAACAGCATGGCTCGTCGATGTGATGAATCCCTGCGATGAGATCCACAAATCCTCATCATCCAGCAAGTTGATGGGATCCCATTTTCCAGCCAATAGAATGTGCAAGACGTGCATAACGTGAGTTCCATATGCAATAACGATTCGAGTTTGTATATTGCTCTCGGTGAGACGATTCGACCCGTTTGTGTGTACTGAGTGGACTGATGGCGTGTTGGCATCAGGAACCCCTGAGCGCTCGTTGCTCTCATTCTGAGGATCAACTCTTTCCTCTGCCGGTCGGGGCAGGTTCTTGTGCTCGAAAGCCTGCAAGCTCTGCTCATAAATTTCCAGATGTCGAGTAATTTCTGCGGTTTGGGCATTCCACTCGTGGCCTTGACGAAAGCCGGTTCCGAAACGTGGGTGATTCTTTGCGTGGTGCAAATCGACAATTTCACCCAGGATTGTCATGAGAGGGAGGAAATATCCAAATATACTGTGGCCTCGGCACTCGTATTGAGGACCATGAGCTTGTGTCATGTCGGCGCCATACCCTTCTGGACTCGTTCCCAGTAAATTGGGATCTGTGGTTGAATTCGAGTGGCCGCTGAAATCGCCGCTCTGCCATCGGGCATCGTCCATGGGTTGCAACAGACCCTGGCACTCGATATCGAGCAGAAATAGGGGGCGATTGTAACACAATGCCAAATGTCTGTCGACGATGTAAAGGAGCCACCATATTCGGCGTCGCTCCTCACGTTCTTCCTCACCTACATATCCGCTACCACTAATACCGCCTTCTCCGTCATCTGCGGCGTCAGTGTCCATGTTCTCTTGAGTCGCCGGCGAAGGTCCAGGGGGAAGCTCGCGACCCAGCTTGAGCTCACGAGCAAGACCCCAAGCAGCGGTCCACCATCTCATACTTGCGCCTTTGTATTCGCTAGCAGAGACGACGACCGCCAAATGAATGTAAGTTATCACGTCGTCAAGACTACCTGCAGCACCAAATGGCCCCGATTCGCCACTTGTAGCATCAAGGCTAATTGAGCCGGGCATAGCCACACCCAACCCACCAAGAGCAACACCATCAGCAACGGGGCTTGGCGCATCGCTCGGTGCTGTATGAATGAGTGGTCGAAGAAGATACACTGTAAGTTCTAAGAGCTTCTGACACGTCTTGGCACGAGCTGATGGTGTGCTGGCGAGGAAAGGAGCGTCACTAGTCTGTGCAGCAACCCAAAGCATGCTTGCCAAGAGGGCTGGTTGACATGGTCTCGGCCTCGTCTGATCAAGGAAATATCGTTTTCGGAATACGAACCCCAAGACATAGGGTGACATCGGGTGCATCTGGGCCGATGAAGAGGACGCAAAGTATAAGTCGATCAAATCGCAAGCCAGCGGGATAGGGATAAGGTTGTTGAGATATGGCACCAATGGCTCAAGGACAGGATACCGCAACTTGGAGTTATTGAAGGCCGGAGCTGGGACCTGGGACTGGTATTGACCTGGCGGTGAAGCCATTGAGATACCCCATCCAGGTGAAGTTCCCTTCCCCATTGAGTACCCAAGAGGGCTATTTCCCATCCTGAATGTGGGGTTATTGGCAAAGTTGGGAGGACTCTGGGCTTGCATCGAATATGGGAATTCGGCATAACCAGGCATGTTGCCTCGTCCGTTGGCCGCATATGACTGACCGTTGAGCACAGGACCTTCAAGACCCTGCGTCTCATAGCCGTGTGCCATACTTCCGAAGCCATTGAGATCCAGACCGCCGTTGTTTTCAATGTGTTCACCATCCAGAGAGGAACGACCCATGTGTGGTTGCTCGCTTATGTTGCCAAGGGGGTCGATGCCTTCCAGACCTTGAGTATGTCGCATCACATCGTCGCCGGGATCTCTGCTCGATTTGCTGCTTGTGCTCGGGTGTCGTTCATTAGATTGCTGCTCCAGTACCATATTCGACGAGTCGAGTCCCTTGTTGCCGGATTGACCATTCTCAGATGTAGATTCATCAAGAGTCTGGCCGTTGGCAGCAGCCGCCGCCTGAGCAGCAGCTTGCTGAGCCAGTTCTTTTCTCGACGCCTTTCCTCTCTTCTTCCTTTCGCGGATGTACTCACACCCAAGGCCGAATTCTACAGAAGTCAGAAACACTCCGTTAATGTTTGACCTCAGTACCTACCAATGCAGTGTGCACAGGGGTGTTGGCCGTCGCATTTCGTGCGTAGTTGATTGCACTGATCGCAAGCTCGACTGATTCTTCTCCTGATGGGTCCTGAACTGCTGGCGTTACGCGGATGAATTCCATAAGGATGTTGTCGATTCTTTACTTGGGGACCTGACCTCTCCAGGTGAGCGTTTGAGAGGGGAACGGCTTGCGAGAGTGGTTGAATCGGATACTGATGGCTTTGCCCGAGTGATTCCAGTCCTGTACCTGACATGGTGCCTTGCTGGACGTTTCCATCCGGTGAGATGTTGGAGGAGGTGATGTTCTGGTAAGGTGAAAAACGTTGAAGTGGATTAGACAACATGTTGCCGGTGCTCGCGCTCAACCGCAGACGCTGCGGAGGGTCTGGCGGCAGTAAGGGTATTGTGGGTTCGAGTATCCGTAGCTAGGATAGGATCGGAGAGTGTTGTGAGCTATTCCCCTCTCTTGGAGAGACGGGGACAGCTTCACTGATAAACCTGGTCAGCTTGCCCTCCTGCAGGCAGAACTCAAATCAGTTTATGGGGAAGTGCTAGATGTAAGAGGTAGGTAAACAGGAAACAGGGGTTTGAGTCTGATGACGGCTGCAGGCGGGTTGTAGAGGCATCAAAACAGACCAAGATCAACGCGTATTGGTATTAGGGGGCAAATTTGTCGGGGAGCGGGGACCGCTGAGTGATTGACAAGGCATCTGACACCTTTGCATTATAGGTAGCGATGGACACAGGGTTTTGGGAGTAGAGGGTGGTGAGAGTACGTCTTCCTGTATATATGGGGAGGGCAGGGTGTAAGAAATGGGTTGACACTTGACAGGGAAAGTGAAGGGATTTGGGGAGATGAAAGACGGTTCAGGAGATGAGACAAAGTGAAGGCATACACTTACAGTACCCTGGTCGTTTGAGGTGTCTAGCTGCCGTCGTGAACTCTGGCTAAATAGCTTATTGCCAGATGCGTTGAGATTTGCGGCAATGTCAAGCTGGACGTCCTCCTCTTTGGACTCTGTGCTTAAACACAGCTCGGCAAGATCTTCGTCTTTGGTGCAATTGACTTTGTGATTCTTGTTTTAAAAAGGCAAAGGAAGAACGGAATCTTCATATCAAGATTGGTCACCTTATGGCTCGTTTTAAAGAGGCCCAAGTATAATCAAGTCATGTCAGATCAGAAGACTGAGTGACTGACAAGTGGATCCTCGAGGTTTGACGTTGAGTGAGTCGTGAGTGCTATAAAACTCAAAAACTCCGGAGTCGAGATCCAACTTTGAGACGGAGAATTGGGATCACAAAGATTAGAAAAAGAAGCAATAGTTATGGATAGATTCGAAAGCTCTTGACCAACGATGACAAGGACAATCTTTGATCAGATAGACGGTAACGAAAGAAGGGACGAGAGAAACGGGCGTTGTGTTTTTCTGGAGAAACCAAACCAAACCAACCCAACCCCAAGGCATGACCGCTCGTGACTGAAATGTCGGGCGGTACCAGGAAAACCTGGGCATGGACGGGGCCTGTCGACAGAAACGGGGGAGTACTTTTACTAGACCAGCATGCCCCAAGAAGTTGCCGCATGCCAAATGGTTCGCTTGCTACTCCGTACGGAGAAAGTGAGGATCTAGCCTTAGTTAGACTCAAAGCTTGGGAGCGAGGTCCCGCCGAAGGTGGGTTGATGAACAGATGTGGAGTGGTGCAAGAGGTGGAGGATTTTTGGTACCATGGGGTGCCACTCCTACCAACGAACGAATTGCTTGTCCTTGTCGGTTGGATCTTCCGAGAAAGAATTCTTTTAATGACTGTCATGTCACAGTCGCAGTCAATCTGGGGTGTCATGTTCATGTTCGAGACGTGTTCTTTTCCTTTCTTTTTCACCGGCCGGCTTCGAAACTAGCCGTGCGTGTCCTGCGTGTCACGTCTCGTCTCGTCTTAGTCTTATTAAACCCGCCACAACAAATCGACATTAACCGTGAACCTGGGGAAATTGACAACAACAACAGTTCGTCCGCCTGGGGTCGAGATGCAATGATGCAAAAAGGTGGCAGCCATCTCCAGGATCTCCATCTTATTATCCAGACAACAATTGAACAGGGTATAGGAGAGAAGCTACTGTCCTACGGTAGCTTCCTCATATGATTGCTACCTGTCTGAGAAAAGGGCTGTAGCACGCCCAAGGTCCTAAAGCACATGCTGACGTCTGGGAGAACCGTTCATTGCCTTTGTTGGAAACAGTGATGTTATTGATTGAGCTTGTCTTGCTTGTCTATTGTTCTAATGGCTGTCCCTGTAGGGGAAAGCCCAGGGTTGCTGGATCTAGTGGCGCCGAGCGCGTGGCCGCCCATCTGAGGCTCTCAGACACTGACACACTTTACACAGACATGACAAAGCCGGGCCTAACTTTAGGTTAGCCGAGGCTTGACTTCGAAATTCTCTCGGCGTTTTGGAGTTCTTGGGGGAGGGGAAGGGAGACGGCAGAGTAGAACGGCATTGTAGAATTTGAAAGTGCCAAGTGCTCTGCTCGTAAGACGGACGAAGGATGATGAAGGATCTTCGGGCTTCGTTCCCAGGGGCCTACGCTTCGTTCCCAGGGCCTACGATCCGTTCCGCAAGTTGCCAGAGGCGTCAGGGTATCTACAGCATGTGTGCTATATGCGTATGCGTATGAACATATCATGGACTTGCACTGCATCTGCATCCACAAAGTGGATTGAAGCAGGGCAGGGTAGGGCAGGGC